>JASDQU010371887.1:21437-39984 GCA_032191745.1 Picea mariana | reverse complement strand
TGCTCCCTGAAACAATTGTTGTTTGTAACGTTTTACGTGCAACATGGACATCTTCTTTTTGAGATTTTCCAAAAGCTTTTAATACACTAGTTATATTGTTAAAAACATTCTGTTGCACCTTTGTATCTTTTGTCGACTTTTGAATACCCAATAATGATGTAGCTTCTTTTAACTTTCTTGACTTCAATAGAGAAAGTAAAAGTTGAGCCTGTGCTGTTACAGATTCATCTTTGAAATAAGTATTATACATATTCTTAGTTCGATATCTTATATAATGCTTAGCTTTTTTCTTTCCAAATTTGTCAGTATCAACATTTTCTAATATTTCATCATCAATGTTGATAAATTCTCCTACATATTTCAATTTAAAGTTTATATTAAAAAACATAACCCAAACACAAATTCACTAAGTTATATATACTTGAGTGTTCATCTTATATTAATGTAAATTTATGTACACATACCTATAGGTGATTCGTCTTCTGATTCAATTTCGGTTTCAACGTCTTCTTCGACATTATGAGACAAATCTATTTATGTTTTTTGAAAAACATCAAATTGTAATTACAATCAATTATATTATTTACAATATTTTTAATTTGAATTCTATACTTTGAATTTTGTACGTTCTGAATACAGTCCCAATGTGTCGTGTGCTTGATCATCATATCTGTATGCATACCTGGTTGAACTTCTTCTTGTCGAAAATCTCTATTGACATTATCATCGTTTATTTCTTCAATATTTGCACGTTCTTGTTTCTTTCTCCGATAAAGCTGTTTCCTTTGCTTGATTTGGCGAGTATCATCGCGAGTGCGATCATATTTTCTCTTGTGCAAACTTTTGTTTCCCATGATTTTTATAGTTATCTGTAAAAGATATGTTCAACAAAGAATTCATCTTGAAAAAATGCTCAACATTTATCTTTCAACATATAAATTGTTATTTCAATAAAAACTTACATCATTTACCTTATTCAACAAAAACCAAAAAGATGATTCGAAACTTTGTTTAAGTGTTTTAAAAAACCACCATGTATCGATATCGATCCTCTGATTAAGACTATGAAATAGAGGGAATAAATAAAAAAATAAAAGAATACAGCTGCAATCAGTAATAGAAATGCTTTGAAATCTTTATCCTCGAGCTTATATCTTTTTATTCATTTGATGGATTGTGCTAAATTTGTTCGGTCGCAATCCTATTTATACAATTTGGCGCGAAAAAAAACCATACGACGTGTCGTTTCATATTTTTTGATGGACATAATTCGTTCGACAATCTTTCGGCCGAAAGACCTGGAAACCGTTTAATTTAACGTATTCTATTAGATTTTATACTTTTGTCCGAAATATTATTTCGGCCGAAAAAATGAAATTGCAACTGAAAACCAAAACCAGAGAAATGCCCCAAGCATAACTAAACTTCAAAGGTTGCGGACTCCTGCAAACATTGAGAATTTGGTTTCATAAATGACACCAGCATTTCCAAAATTGAATCTACTTTCAATTCGTATAATTTGTTTTCATTTTCTTTATTTTTATTTAATTTTTTTAAAAAATCACTACATAATATTTTCAGCAGACATTATGATTCGGAGAAAAGAAATATCAGTATCTCAAAAAATATACAGTGAAAAAATTTGAAAAAAATATATTCATAATCCTTAAACTGTTATTTTCAAAAGGGTATATTTAAATTTTATTTTTAACTAAAAATTAAGATAGATACAAGGTGTAGAAAAACATGTTTTTAAACTCTGCAACGTTTTCAGGTTGGTCAACTTCAAAAAATTCTAGAAATTATAATATCCATCCGTTAAATTCAAAATAATAGTCATAATAAAATAGAGTCTCTCTAGATTGTTGCAGTATATTTTGTTTCTTAAAAACATAAGTTTAATAATATATACATTGTTGTAGAAAAAACAAGCAAAAGTGTAACCCATCTTCATGATTTCACCCATATAAAAGTTACCTCTATGAAAGAGGATTTGTTTTCTTTTGAAAAGTATGTATAATGAAAGTAAAAGAGATTAACTAAAGCAGAATATAAACTAAAAAAAAAAAATCTAAACATTGGTCCCAATTATAAATAGTATATGAATCTAAGTAAAATAAACAATGTTCTAAAGATATAGATCTTCAAAACAAATATTTAATTAAATCAACTGAAAATGAATTATTAAACCCGATTAAATAGTTAACACAGACTTATAATCCAAACAATAATTCATATACATATTAATCATTGAAATAATGTGCCAAATAAAAAATGAAATTAATTTAATTTATTAATAGTAATTAACTAAATCAACTTGTAATGTCATCAACACATAATCCATATAAAAATTTGATTTAAAAAACAAACAACTTGAATATCACTAATAGTACCAAATATTGATTGCTTGTATTAATATTCAAAGTCATGAAGATATTCATAATAATGTATCAAAACTGAAATTTGTACAATAGTTTATAAACTCTGTTTTATTTTCAAAAAACTGAACACTCCTGCTTTCATTGTCTTTCCTTCATTGTTTTATATTGAAGGAATTCCCCAAACTAAATTAACTAAGTATATAAAAATAAAAACTACTAACTGTTCAATTTTATCATTCTGTCTAGAAACTAATTTTCTCATTTCCCACATTTTCCAGGACATTCTTTTTACACTTGTAAAAACAAAAGAAAAGAAAAACATAAATTAATAAAATATAAAAAATGAAAATTAGAGTTTATAGAATTTGAAATTATGTAGCTACTCTTTTATTAACTAAAATTACTGAAAATGCAAACTAAACTAAAAAATACTAAACTCATACCAATAACCAAAATATTTTAACACCGAGTATTACCGAGAGCGGTCTTGAAATCAAAATTAACAAAAATATTAACTCCTGGAGAGTTAATGTTAACTGCATCTTTCTTTTTATCTTCTTTGAACCCTGAAACTTGTCTTCTCTGGCTATCGATCAAATCTCTATTCTCTGATCTAAGGAGTTGATTTTCTAATTCCAAATCAATTATATTATTCTGTAACAGTGGAACCATAGAATAATAGTTATCCTTCAGGAAGGAAACCTCTAGATTGGGACCAGTTTTAGTTCTTTCCTTTTCCTTTTCTTTAGCAAGATTTTCAATTGGTTCCTATGAAGAAACGTGCTTTGGGGAAGAGACTTTCTGATTCTTAACCAACTCTTCATCCTTAACCTGTATAGGAGAACTAGATTTTGAGGTTTTCCTAGACTTATTCATGAACATTCTTGAAATTTTGCTTCCTTGCCTCTTGTTCATAAAATCAACAATATTAATGGAATCATCATTTTTTGTGGTAATAGGTGTGTCACATTCAGATGCAAGTGAGGAAACTACAATTTTCTTGGAAGCTTTGGAAGAAGCCGGAGGTGCTTCACTAAAAACACACAATTGTGGGCTAAGGTTAAACTTGACAGTTTGATTGCGAGTAACCCTCACGATGTTTTGTTGAGGAGAAGAAAAATTAGGGTAAGGAAGAACAAAATATTCTACATGATCTAGGGTTTCTTCCTGAGAAAGATCAAACTTTGAACCTGCTTCATAATTAACCTGAAAGTGATTTCTTTTCATGAATTTTTCCCAAGAATCACCATTTTGTTCTAATTGAAATTCTATTAGAATTTTCACTAAACTGTGATGAAAGAAATTTGTTTTTGAACTGAGACTCTTTCTCTGATAGAAATGTGTCATTTTAGACAGGCCTTTAAGAAAAAATGCAGGCATGTTCAACTCATAATCCATGAAGACCATTAAAAGTCGAAAGTGATAAATAAATAAAAGGCTATATCTTCCCTCATAGGTGATAAACCCTTTAATAACTGTTAACAAAAAATGCCAATTTTCTTTAATTGAGGATATGGGAATACCTTTATAATTGTATATGCATTTGGGAGAAACTAGAATTTCTGACCAATGAATCTCCTTCGCCCTTTTGGTTTTAGATCAACATTCTTCTTTTAATGTAAATTTAGTAGCTCTGCCTAGTATTTCTTTATCTAGCTGTAATTATATACCCCCAATTTTGGTGTGTTCACCATTAAAAGTTCATGTGAAAGCTTTGGCGACCTGATCATTATGACCATTAAACATGCGCAAAAAATTTAACCATCCAACCTTCTCAAAAGTTGGAAAATAATCTTCCTGAGCTTCAATAAGATCGACAAGGGTTTCTACTTTGGAAATCATTCCCATCTTGATAACAATTTACCACACTACAGTTTGGAAAACCCTCATAAACGAAAACTAACAAACCCTTTCTTGCAAATGAATGAAAACAGAGTTTCAATTCTTGAAGCAAAACCTTATTTCAAGGAAGACACAACATAGGTAATAACTCATGAATATGGATATGCAGATGAACGCTATACATGGACGTGAATCAACGCACTTCGAGAAAGGAGTATTGTTCATATGCAGGTTGAAAGGACCCTGAATTAACGTTCCATTGACTTCATTTCAATTTATGATGACCAGATCAAGCCTAATGTATCACACAAATATCTTAAACAACTATTTGTAGATATTGAATATCAAATTTATGATAGGCTATATAGGATTTCAATAGATTATGATCGATCATGGTTTAGAGCATTGGTTTTAAAATCGACAATAGATCAACAATAGCTTGCCAATTATTGTAGATCTTTGAAAAATATATAAATGAGAAGAAATCATAAGGATTATGTGAGATAAAAATATTTGAAAACCAACATTTTAATCAAAACCTTTATCATCCAAAACAAAAAATATCATTAATGATTCAATGAAAATCAAAGAGGTTAGGAGTATGTCCAAAATTGTCAAAACTAAAAACATTATTTAAGTAAAATAAAAATTCATTTTCAAAAATGAAAAAAAAAGGGTCCCAAATATTTATTTATAATACATTATTTGAGAAGTTGTTGTCTTCTACAACACCATCACATGGAAAATACGAAGTATATTATATCTTCTGTAAATGATTGCACAGGGCCTTATATCCTCATGGCGGATGAATCTCCAGTCGAGGTCACCGAAAAAGGGAGAGTGGAACTAGATCATGGAAGCTTTGAGAACATTATGCATCTTCCTCAACTTTCCATGAATATTCTCTCAGTGTATCACATTAAACACTCAGGCTCAGGAAAAAAGGTGCAGTTCACACCAGACTCTATGTCCATATTTGAAATGCAAGGCAACTCCAAAATTTATGTTGGGGAGGTAAATCATAAATCTCGGTTATAAAAATTTTCTAATTTTATTGAACACGATTCCTCTGTACTAATTACACATGCTAATGGAAATAGTAGATTATGGCATGATAGGTTTGGTCACCTAAACTTCAGGTACACCCAACAACTTAACAAGAAGGGGATGGTCATCGGGTTACTTGATATCCACGTTTCCGAAGGGGTTTTTGAAGGATGTGTGCTTGGAAAGCATACTCAAGAGAAGTTTGAGAAGGGAAAGGATCACAAGGCCTCTCCATTGTATAATATTCATAGTGATCTCATGGGTCCATTTTTTAATCCAACCATCATCAAGGCAAGGTACATTCTTACATTTTTGGATGATTACTCACGTTATACTTTGGTATTTTTTCTCAAGCAGAAGTACGAAGTATTTGAGCATCATAAGGAGTTCAAGGCACTTGTTGAGACTCAATCAGGGAGAAATATCAAATCTCTTTGTACAAATAATGAGGGGGAGTATGTCAATAGAGATGTATAGAATCTTTGTCTTGAGGTTGGGATACATTTGCAGCACAGGGTACCATATACTCCACAGAAGAACAGGGTCGCTGAGAGGAAGAACAAATACCTTAAGGAGATGGCCTCTTGAATTTTGTTTTATTAAACCAATGCCCTCTTTAATTTAATCGAATTTGGTGGAAGGGTTGTTAGTGATTTTTACCAGCTCATTGGCGGTTTTGCCGAACGTCCCTTATATATTTGATAGGAATTTTAATATTATGAAGTAAACATAATTTTTTCTTAGTTGATTTATTTTTTTATTTTTTTTAAGTTTTTGAAAATGATGTTGTCTACAAATTTTATTTTTTGAATTTTTTTTTAGAAAATTGATTGGAATCCGTCATGTAAATTTGGATAAAATTTCTTAAATTACTTTTCTAAATACATAAATAAATTCCACTACACCATTCATCATCAAATTTCAAACAAAATCAAATAAAAAAAAATACAAGAAAACCCAACAGTACATCGGTCATGAACGGAATGGCGTACGGCCGCACTGGTCATGAACGGAATGGCGTACGGCCGCGTCCAATGGAAAAATGTTCGCATGTGCAACGGAGATATCAATTCTGAATTCCATGAGCAATAGACGCCATCAGACGCAATCTCACGTTCAATAAAAAATCAACAGTATCAAATTCTAAGAAAAAGACAAGCATGTGTGGCCATAAAACCGGTCAGATCGTCCTATTCATGCCTGGAATTTATCGTGGGTTTAAGTCAATGAAGATCTTCATTCCATGAAGGGTATCAACAATGGCGCTGTACACAGTCTCCAGAGGGTCGGGTCCCCCACCTGGTTATATTTTGGGGATAAGAGCGTCTGTAAGGGATTTGAATATGTTATAATATATTCTTAGTGCGCTTCAGAAGCTGGGAACACTGTTTTCTTGTGGTTTACTATCTTCCCTATTTGTTTAGAGGACTTCCCTCTTCCTGCCAGTTTGGGAAACTGTTATGTTTCTTGGAGTTTTAGCAACTCTCTAGATTTGTGGGCCTTGTCTTTATGCGCTATGCATTTTTATTAGTCTCCTCCACTATATGCCATTTTTTTATGAGATGTTATAGTTTTATCCTCCGGTGCCTTATAGGTGTGTCGATTATGGGTCCCCCATGCAGACGAGGTATGTTGGCAGCATGAGGGTCTTTTCAACCTAGCTGACTCCTTGAGTGTGCCTCCAGACCATCTTTCTAGCTCTACTATTTATGTGGCTGGTACCAGTTTCTCTCCTGGAAAGTGTCTTGAAGCTTGCTCCTCCTTTAGAGATGTGGCGAGGAACATCCTTATGTCCCTTCTTTGTTTGTGAACTCGGAGCATCATAAGGATGCACAAGCACTGTTCCTGTAACTATTCTGGGTGGTGTAGGAGGAAAACTACCAGCGTACGGAAATTCTAACTTTCATACTAAGCCGTCTAGAATAAGGAGGAAGGCGTGGAAGCCAAATAAGAAGGCTAGGAGAATGGTGTTGGGCTCTGATGTGGGCTTGGAAGATTCGTGTAGATTGGCATTGTGTGGGCTGGTTGGCAGACTGTCCTATCCTCATCTTGCAGACAACTCTGTCCTATCCTCATCTTGCAGACAACTCTGTTCAGGGGTGGATAACTCAGTTTTGGGCTCCTCTGCTTGGTTATGAACCCGAGATGCTTTGTCTTACAAAGGGGTGGTTTGGTTTCATTTGTAAGACTCCGGAAGATGCATAGCTATTATTAAATAGTTTCTGGGTTATTGGGAGGATCACTCTAATGTTAAAACGTTGGAGTGGCTTTTGACCCGCGTACTGAATACTTTCATTATCGTCATTTGTGGGTCCTTTTGCTGGGTCTGCCACTACACTTGTGGAATGAAGGTGCTTTGAAGGCGATTGGGGAGGCGTTGGGGCGTTATATTACCTTGGATTCTTCTATTTTGGAAAACACAATTAGGAAAGTTGGTAGGGTCCTTGTGGAGATCGATATCCATGGAGGTCTCTCGGAGGAACTGGTGATTGAGTGGAGAGGCCGACTTTTTTTGCAGAGATTGGACTATATGGGCGTTCCTTTTCAGTGCAGCTGGTGCCGACAAACAGGTCATCTTCGGCAAGACTATCCTGGGAAACTATCGTTGGTTTTTTCAGAGGACTCCACTCCGCAAGAGGACCCACCTGCCTATATGGATGAAGCAGACCCTTATGGTTTTGACCTTACTCTCATTGAACCGGAGGATTGCACACAGACCGAAACTGAAAATTCATTTACTAGTAAGCTTAAGCATTTTTGTCCCTTATTTTACTCTACTCTGTCCTTATGGGAAAGAAGTGCTTTGGAGAAGTCGGGTTGGTTTCAAGCATCTACTTCGAAGTTTAAAGATAGCTCTATTGGAGGCCCCTTTATAAACCCTTATGTGGTGACAAATCCGTCTCTACCTAAGGGGAGCTCTCCGCCTTTTATGGTCTCTGAACATAGTAGTTCCCCTACCTTCCTTCACCCTCTACCCTTTCCCATTGACCTGCCTTTTCAACCTTCTGTCCCTTCTCCAGTTCCCGGGGATCCTGTTAGTCTTACCTCACCTACTCTTATCCGTGCTACCTCACCTACTCTTACCTGTGCTACTGACTAGGAGATTGTGCCAGGATGCAGAGAACCAGAAGAAGGGGACTCTTCTCTTGGTGCAATCTTGGATTCTCTTATCCCCTTCCTACGGGATAACTTTGATGCGATTAAAATTTCGACCTTTATTGGAAAGACCTTACAAAGCAAACAGGATGTTGCAGAGACCAGTAACTCTAAGCCGTCCTCTGGGGTGAAGGGGAAAGAATATGCTTGGTCTAGGGGACTTGGAGTAGAGCTCTCACCTATAAAACGCGTAGCTCGCGGAAGAAGTTGGCCCGACCTTCTCATGTAACTGATGATTCGGTGCCATCCTCCACTGATAGTGGGGCTTTTAGAGCGATGAAAGAGGGCAAAATAATGCTCTTATTATCTCTAAATATTAGAGGGGTTGGAGGCACCCTCAAAACAACCTCGGTTCGGAGACTTATGGATAATACTCACCCTGACATTGTCTTTTTACAAGAAACACTGGTGGATGCGTAGAGAGCTAGGGACCTTTTGTTTTATTTGTGACCTTCTTGGGCCTCTTGTGCAGTAAACTCTATCGGCACCTCTGGGGGACTTTTAGTCACATGGGATCCAGTTATTTATGACCTGAGTCCTTTTCTTACTGTAGGTGGCATTCTTCTTTCAGGCAGGTGCATACCAAACAATCGGGAACTAGCGATGCTTAATATATATGGTCCCTGTTCAGACTGACTTCAGTTCTGGAAAACACTGGAAGACTGTGGGATTCTTTCGATAAAACATTTGATTATCATAGGGGATCTAAATATTGTTCTATCTTTAGATGAGGTATGGGGAGGCTCTCCCTGCTCAGGGGTAAAGGATGATTATTATAGAAATCTTTTATCTTCCAGAAATTTGATCGATATTAAGCCTGCGAAGTTAGTCCCCACTTGGAGAAATGGGCGTCGTGAAAAGGAAGCGATTGCAAGAAGACTGGATAGAGTCATCGTTTCTGAAGATTTAATATCTACTACTGGCTTATATAGATCCTAGGTAGAACTACCCTTCATTTCTGATCACGCGTTGGTTTTGTTTCAAATGGATTTACCACTGAACAATAAGGCCTTTCCCTTCAAAATGAACGCACAATGGTTAAATGATCAAGAGTTTGTGGATTTAGTTCATAAGGTATGGAAAGATCCATGATTCACATCAGAAAGTGGCAAACAAGCCAGGATTATATGGAAATTAAAAGTTTTAAAAGCGCAAGCAAAGATTTGGAACAAAGAAAAATTGGCCAAAAATAATGAAAAGCTTTTATCCTTGGAATCGGCTATCAAGGAGGCAATAATAGAATTAGCAGCCGATCCTTCAAACCTTGGAAAGGAATTGTCGCTCCGTCTTATGGAAGGGGAAAGAAATAAGATCTTAAAAGAAGTTGAAGAAAAATGGAGATTGCGCAGCAGGGTAATCTTGCTGGCTAGTGGCTATAATAATACTAAGTTCTTTCATAAATTTTCTACGTTCAACAGAACAAGGAAACATATTTGGGAAATCTTTGATAGTGATGGGATCAAGAGGACGGAACAAGGTGAACTAAAGGATGCAACGTCTCAATATTTCAAAAACCTTTATAAGGATCCGCCGTCTACAAACCTGGCTAAACAAGTCTTGGTAAACAACGTTTTCACACAGTTCGTCAATGAAGAGGATTCATTATCATTATATAGTCTGGTCACACTAAAGGAGCTCAAAGATGTTATTTTTCTTTGCAAGAAAGAGAAAATTCCAGGGCCAGATGGCTGGACAGTGGAGTTTTTCACCTTTTTCTTTGATTTAATTGGGGAGGACCTCCTAGAGATGGTGGAGGAGTCTAGAAGACTAGTGAAAATTGTTGGTGGACTAAATGCTACCTTCTTAACATTGATTCCTAAAGCAAATAAACCAGACACTTTTGAGGATTATCGCCTGATCTCATTATGTAATTTCTATTACAAGATAATATCAAATATCATTGCTAATTGGATTAAGCCTTACCTCTCTAGATCTCTTTCTGAAGAACAGTTGGGCTTTTTACAAGGAAGAAGGATCCAGGATGCGGTAGGTACAACTCATGAAAGTCTACATAGTATCCAAAAGAAGAATATAGAAGCCCTTATTCTTAAATTTGATCTAAGTAAAGCCTACGACTGTATAGATTGGACACATTTAAGACTTATCCTACTAAAAGTGGGGTTTGGATTATGTATGACAAACTGGATTATGTCATGTGTTACTACTTTGTCGATTGCTGCTCTAATTAATGGAGAGGCGACCAATTTCTTTAAAAGCGGTAGAGGCCTCCGACAAGGCTGTCCACTCTCTCCTTTGCTTTTCATTTTGGTAATGGAAGGACTCAGTCTTCTATTGAAGTCCAACATCGATGAAGGGAAGATCACAGGTATAAAAGTGTCTAGACTGCACAAGATTCTCCATCTTTTGTTTGTAGATGACGTTCTCATTATGACTTGGGCAATATTAGACAAATGGATGGAAATCGATCGGATCATCACTCTCTTTTGTAAGGCTTCTGGTCTATCGGTAAATCTATCAAAGACCATGGTTCACTTTGATGGATTGTCAGATCTTGAGTTGGTTCCCTTTAAGTCGTTCCTTCCCTATACTTTTAGCGAATTGTCTAATGGGTTCAAGTATCTAGGCTATTTCTTGAAGACATGTTTACAAAAGGTCGAGGATTGGGGATGGCTAGTAACAAAAATAAGAAAGAAAATCGACACTTGGTGTAATTGGTGGCTGTCCATCAAAAGTAGATACATTCTCATCAAAACTATTTTGGAAGGATAGTTCATGTATTGGATGTCCATGGAATCGATTCCTCGTTTGATCCTTGGAAAGATTAAAAAAGTGATGTCACATTTCCTGTGGCATGGTAATAATGAAGATCGACATTTCCATCTCTGCAAATGGGAAACTATCTCCAGACCAAAGAGTGTTGGAGGATGGGGTTTCCGCAATCTGGTGCTTTTCAATCTGGCCTTAAAGGCTAGTACCCTTTGGAGGGTTTTAATAAAAAAGGCATTTGGCATAATGTGATAATGGATAAATATCTTAGAAATTCTACTGTTTTAAATTGGCTCTGCTTGCCCACACATAAGAGTCACTCTGCCTCAAGGATTTGGAGGAGCCTCTCCAATTTGATTTATATCATTTTACATTGGCTGACTTCGCAACCGGGTTTAGGTGGTCTAGTTAGCTTGGGCATAGACAAAATTCTAGGTCTTGGAGATAAATCTCTCCTCTCGTTAGACTTGATTCAACATTTAAATCAAAATCAGGTCACTATTCTAGCACAGGCCTCCACAGGAATAGACCCATTTTCATTCTTAGAGCACTGGAAGAGTAGCGAGTCATTGGGTTTAACTGGGATCTTGGTGCGTGAATGGGATTTCTTCGTCTCAAATCTTTGAGGGGCCAACATTACTCTTCAAAACAATTTTTATAATCTTCTTTGGACCGGAGGAGATTCCTTGGGGGGACCTTCTGGTAGAAACCTATACAAGGCTATCATCTCCGTTTAGAATTATCCAATTTGCAGAGAGTGGCGACGCAATCTATGGAATTGGAATCTATAGTTAAAGATCAAAATTTTCCTTTGGCTGGTGGCAGAAAATAAAATCCTCACCTCGAAAGTTTTAAATAGGAAGGGATGAGAAGGTCCAGGGATACGCTTGCTGTGTAATCATTTTGGAGAAGACTTAAACCATCTCTTTATTCATTGCTCCTTTTCCAAATCAGTATGGGCTAGAATCCTACACATATTACATATCAATTTCTCTTGGGATGGAAATACCTTCATTGACTATTGGGAATCATGGACCACAAACCCCATCGTCTCAAATAGGCTAGCTGCCATACTCTGCTGGAATATTTGGCTTGCCAAAAACAATGCGATCTTTGAAGAAAAATTCCCCTCTTCATGGGATGTTGTTTATAAAACCCTTAGCTCCTTTTCTATTGTTCCTCGCAAGCATTCTACGCTAAATACTAGATAGAGACCGATTTTACAAGTTAATGATTTCTCCCTTGCTCAGTTCGATGGGGATTCATCTGCATGCGGACTCAACTGTGCAGTTGGAGGTTATATTATTGCTCAAGATTCGAGAAAGTACATGTGGTTTATCAATGGTGGGGAAGGCACCAATACTAAAGCCGAGCTACTGGGTTCTTGGTAAACGCTTATACTAGCTCATCATTTAAAAATAAAAAAAATTCTATTGATGGGGGACTCAAAAGTGGTGATCGACTGGTTGAATTATAAAGGGAAACTACACTCAACTGCCATAGAAGGTTGGAACCAAAGAACTCTGGAACTGGCTACTTCTTTTCAAGGTATCTATTTCCAACATATCTATAGAGACTTCTATATGGAAGCTGACCGTCTATCAAAACATGCACTATTAGAGCCGAGAGGGAGATTATCCTACTATATCTGGGATGGAGGCAGTGCTGGCCTGACCTATCATATCAATCTGTTCTAATGTCTTTCTAGTTTTTGAGGTATATGTAGTTATCACAAGACTATTGTAGTGATAGTCTATTTTGCCCTCATATCTTATTATCCTCTAGGACTATTGTCAGAAAGAAAGTGTTTGATCGAGCCTATATTTTTGGTACTGTTTTAAATCAATATGTTTATCCTTTTGTTATGGACTAGTAACAGAGTATGGGAAGAATCCTATGTATGATCTAAATTTTTTTTTATATATTAATATAATTTTGGAGAGAAGTTTCTATTGGAAAAAAAAAGTTAATGAAGCAAGACATAACAATAATCGATAAATCATGGCTTTCCAATCTTATATTTCAAAAAAATAGAATATACATTTTTTTTGTCCCTTTGAGAACTGACCATCTCTAAAAAAATTATATTGTTTTTCTTCCAATACATAACAATTCTTCATCAAAATATTTCTCACATTTCCTTTCTTCCTTACATTAGATACTCAAAAACATTAATTGGGTTTAGAGCTAGAAAAGAAAAGACATATCCCCTCAAGGTTGTCCTTCATAGAATTCCTGAAAAATAAAGCACCATCAACCAACGTGAGAGATTCCTTTGATAACTTGTTTGTCGTAGAGTTGAGCTCCCTATAAATATGACAACATGAAAACCATCCAATTTTGATAGAAATGTGCAGATCCACGACATCATCAGCTTGAGGCTCACCACCTGCAATGGATACTTTCCATTAACCCAGTCTATTATAGCCTTTGAATCCCAAAAAATTTGGACTTTCCTCAAGTTTAAAGAGTTTACCACATAAAGTAATGCCCACGGAGCTCATAACTCTTCTTTCATATTAGATTCAAATCCTGGTGCATATCATACTTTAAATAAATGTGTTTTTAGAATATATAACACTGCCCCCGCTCCACATTGCGATGGGTGTCCTTGGTTGGCCCCATCAAAATAACCCCATTGTGCACCTCTATCTAAAGAATGAATGAATATATTCTTAATCTTCAGGATATTTTCCTCATACTTAAATTCCTAAGCTAGCTTCAAAAGCAGTCCAGCTACAACCCTAGAGGCATATACTTACCCATTTTCTGCCCACCAATACATACCTACATTTTGTACCCACCAATTGAAACAAATTAAAAAGAACGGAAATGAGGAATAGTCCTTGTTGCTAGCGTCATCCTTCCATTTTTTTTAGCCATACGTAGAGTTCACCTTCTAGCATCTAGATGCAAAATTTTAGTGCAAATGAATCTTCTACCACCAGCTTCTGAGTGAAAAAACATGAGACAGATAGATGATGGGTTGTCTCTTCATCAACCTTGCACATAGTGCATCGAATGGGTCCTATTCATCCTCTCTTCATCCCATTATCCAATGTAAGAACTTTATTTTCCACCGATAGCCACATTAGAATCTTCACCTTTAATGGAGCATTGACCCTAGACACAAGGCCACCACCATTTCTTGGCACCCTCAAATTCTTTCTTTGCTAACGAGAGATAGCACATATTCATTGTGTAGCTCCCCAACTTCTTTTTTCTCATCCAACACAACAAATCTTATTCCTCCTCATTTAGATTTATAAAATTTGAAGTCATGAGACCTGTATAGACCTCACATTCCTCTTTTATTTCCTCCTCTAAATCAAGGATTTCTACAAACTGCCATATACTTCACCCAACATAGTTGAAATCCCTCGCTCGAGCATCCCAAATAGAGTAGATCCCTCTATCATGTAAGTTTGAAACTAGCTCCTCAAAGAGATTGAAACCTAGGCCCAAATTAACCCATGTGTCCTCTCCAAGTCTAATGTTTTTCCCATTTCCTACTTCCCACGCTAACCAATCTCTAATCATTGGAAATGCTTCGATCATATATTTCCATCGTAATGAATCGTTTACCCTCAACTTTCTTAGCATCCTCATCCATTCCACAACCGATAAACTAGGAAAATACTTTGAGGATGGAACTCGACCCTATAACATCTGATTGTGGACAAGTCTCTATAAACTTTTTGCTGCTAAATATTTGCAAAACCAAAAGATATTTTTAATGCCCCGACCACCGAGCTCCTTCGACATAGAAATATGAGACCACTTTATTAAAGAGATACCTCTTGGTATCCTTCGCCCCATACAACGGAAATGAAATAATATTTTCCTTATCCTCGAGAGAATTCATTTTGGTATTTTGGAAATAGTTTCCCAGTGCACCACAATACTATTGAGCACTACTTTCAACAAAACTAGTCTTCCTCCTCGAGAGAGCCAACATTGTGCCCAAGACGAGATCCTTGCTTGATGATTTTTTATGAGCCATAACCAATCATCAAAGGAGTAGGAGTTTGATTTAAGTTCGAACCCAAGGTAATTGAGCCCTGTTTCGATGCTATTACATGCAAATGGGAGAATCTCCCTTAATTGCATTTTGACTTCCTTCTATAATTCATTGAAATACAAATTTGTTTTTACCAAATTAATTCACATTGTCGCTTCATTGCAAAAGGAGTCGAGGATGTCTTTCCAAGATTTAAACTTTTGTACTAACCCTACACCAAAAATAATCACATTATCAACAAATAATTGTAATGCCCCATATTTTGACCTTAGACAGTGAAAACTTTGATATTACTCTTCTTAGTAATTCATTTCTTAGTAACTATTTGAACTTAGTTATATTGATATAGACATTTGAGATGTGTTATATGGACTTATTTATGTTGCATAATGTTATTTTTATTGTTATATGTTCATAATGATGATATGGAATTTTGGTACATAGATATTAGTTCAAGTTATGTTGTGAATGCATAATAGATGCAAGGCATGATAAAAATAAATATACATTTCTTAGTTGAAAGTTAATACACATATATATTCTTATATGAAATTGTGGTGTATATGCATGTATATGAGTTATTGGGGAACTAAACAATAGGTTGATGAGTTATGTGATAGCCAAACGACTGTAATGTCGAGGTAGTTTGAATGTTGTAGACATCAAGAAGATAGTGTATGCTATAAGTTTCACTTATTATTTAATTTATGATTCAAAATATTGCTATGATATGTGATAAGTTTGGTTTTGACAGGACACACAAATTTCCTAGAGTGGTTGTTTGATGACGTGACTCCAAGAACAATAGTTTCACAATATGGCCCGATATAGGGTGTTGACCCTAGTTTTATTAGGAGGGGTGGGTGTATTTCCCACCATGTATCCTCTAAAACCTGTAGTTGTGGGAGGGTTGTGTGAAGTCACGCTCCCCTAGATGTGTCATGGTGACTACTAGTTTCCTGCTGGGGAAGCTTGGTCGAGATGAATGACACTTCCTCCTAAGAGTTCTATCTGGAGTTAGGTCAATATAGTTGACGCTCCAACATTAGTCCAACAAAGGAAAGGATCGGATGGGAGATGGAAGTAGATTAGGAAGAATGATTCGATGTTAGTTGAAAATATTGATTGGGGATTATATGTTCCACTCTTGCTCCAAAATACTCATTCTTATTCTCTTTTTATATTTTAAGTGTAATGATCAATTATTGACGAATTTTTGTAGTTTTGTTTGTTAAATTATTGAATGATGCATTTGTTGTTGTGCATGCTTTGGTGTGATCATACAAGAACTATGTACTAGAGGTAGTGATTGTTTATCATTAGTACATGCGCGGACTATGTGTCCACTAGCTACACACACATACCCTACACATGTACACTAGTACAATTAATTAATGTATTAATTATTAAACTAGATTATTAAGTATTTAATTGAATGATTTAATGGATATGTGAATTATATTGCATTCAAAAATATCTAGTAGCATTAAATACCTTCTTTGACTTGGATTGATGGTTGATATGATGAATCAAATGAGTATGGTGGGTTGTCATGTACATTTTGGGGAAAATTGTCAAGTTGCATTTATGAGCTAGCATGAGAAGAAAGATTTTGCATTTTATTTATTGTTATTTTATGTAATCCATTTATATTTTAATTTATTTTATCTTTTCCCAAAATTGTAGATAGGGGAGGTTGATGGCTAATAATGAGGGTGGTTGAGGATACTTGGGTAAGGGGGGTATGGAAACTTGATAAATAGGAAGAGGAATTGATGATGAGGGGGAAAAGGTTGATAGGTTGAAGCATGTTGAGAGGATGGATAATTCTTGGAAGATATATTTCTTGTGATGGTCTTCTTAGAGCATATGTGCTTTGTTGTTCTTGGAGTCACGAGCACGGAGGGCCAAGAAACTGAAATATATCTTGGAGCTAGGAAGCTTGCTATGCTCCTAGTTTGTTGGGAGGATAATTATGTTGTTTCAATATGGGAAAGTGGGAAAATAATGCTTGGAAGAATCTTCCTACTACTGGCAAGGATACATTGCAACTGAATCTTCAATAGACTATGGAGGAGGTATTTTGTTAGTATGTATTCATTATGTTTATGAAATTTTACATAAAGGAAAAATCTAAGTTTACATCAAATATCTTAATGCATATGTGTATAAATTGTCACTTATTAATTCATAGTCTCTCATAGAGAGGAATTACATTTGGTATCCGAGCTTAGGCTCAAACTCTAGGACCAAAAGGGCCACCATGTTTGTGTAAACTACCCTAAATAAATAGTAAATTGATTGCAGACTACATTTAGAGTCGTGGGATAGAGTAATTACATTGCAAGGTCATGAGCATGAAATTGTCCTGCAATCAAGGCAAAATTATTATTAATTAGATAGTATAATAGCTAACACAGTTACATAGTCTTTTTGAAATTCAAGGAAATCTTAAACATCATTTACTATGCAAAAAAGGCTTGGAAATGTTCATAAAATATCGAACAAGGATCATTGGTCTCCTCATATTTGGATGCCACAAACAAGGAAGTTATCCCAACAAGCTACAACACGACTCTTGTTAAGTCTCTTGGGTTGAAGGATATCCATCATTCAAATTTAAAACATTGACAAGAACAAAATAGGCATGAGCCCATATTTCTAGTCCACCTCAATAATCCAATCTACCACAAAAGCTCTCATAATGTGATTTATGTCAATTTTAGTAGACATGCTCTTTGGAGGCACACAAATAAGAACCTCTACTTTCATAGTGGAAGTTAGATATATCCTGTATATATTCAATAACGACCAATGGATTTCCATCATCACCTTTGTCAATGATAAGCATTGGGTTCTCCATCGCCTCTATTTCCATTTCACAGCTTTCATCTATATCCTCCTTCAAAAACATAATTTCTTGATTCACTCTATATTGTTCTGAAAGATTCCGATGTTTTCCACCCACATCCATCTATGTAGGTATTTGTTTCAAATCCTATGGCCAACCATTTTGAACTCTTGTACTCACAGACCTATTTGTTCTTGCTCCATGTGATTATTTTCCTATGGGAACACAACAAAATCTCCAAACAACCTGTCTATATGATGTTTTCAAGGGTTTTTTCCGAGATCATCTCGCAACGACTATTTGCTTAATTTTGGTTTCTATAATTGGACCCTAAGTTTATACCAAACCATGAATGACTACACTATATTCCTATTAATTGATTTTAGTCTAGGAAAATCCACCAGTAAACCAACAAACAATCTCAATGTAGAAAGTGCCTCAAATTCACTGCAGAATGACCTATAAAAAAAGGGGCTCAAAATGAGACCCATGAAGAGATCAATATGTGGATATCAAAGAATT
>JASDQU010371886.1:68870-81047 GCA_032191745.1 Picea mariana | reverse complement strand
GGAGTCTGGTCGGGGGGAATGAGGGAGTGTGGTCATGGGAATGGTTGCAAGGCAGGAAATGTGGGGTTTGTGGATGCATGGACTCTGGGGAAAGGGTGTGGGTCACAAGAATGGTTGTGGGGCAAGGAATGTGGGGTGTGTGGATGTGTGGACTATGGTGGAGGGAAGGGGATGTGGGTCACGAGAATGGTTGTGGGGAAGGGCTTGATGCAGACGAGGGACTATGGGAAAGGGTTGCGGGAGAGGTGAGAATTGTAGCATGAGGGTTGGGCATGTGGGAGTGGAGGTAAAGGGAGGTTGGTGCGTAGGAGTAGAAAATGGAGAGGCTTACGAGAGGGGGTGTGGGGAATGAGGAGGAGCGACTCGCTCTAATGCCAATGTAATAAATAACCAAGAGCTATAAATTGGAATAATAAATATATATTGATAGATAAAAATGAATAATGGATGATTACAATCAAGAAGTGAGGGCTTGCTTATATACGCATGCAGGGGTGCCGATAACCAATAGCCATGTCTTTTCATTATCAATAATTATTTATTATTTATTATTTAGTTGTTATATTCATTTAATATCTTATTTATGTATATTTTTATGTACATAACACCCCTCTCTTGCTACAGTGTGGTTCATCTCATGTACTGGTCCTCATAGATGCCAACAGGATAATACTATTCCTTTACTGCATCCACAAAAAAATCCCAAGTGGGCTTGGCCCCATATATTCCATAATCCTCTATGGAACTTTTCTCCCACTAAGTTTCCCACCAAGGTTTGACATGGGGGAGAGCCTTAAGGAGTGCGAAGGTGATATTTTCCCTGTTGGAAAAATTATGAACAGAGAAATAACTTTCTAATAGATTTAACCATTTGTCTAGGGCATCCGCATCTATTTGACCTTCAAATACAGGAACATCAAAATTAATGTGTACCTTGAAAGGAGAGGTTCTTCCAAAGTGGTTGTTTCATGAAGATGCGCATGTTGCTATTGGCAGACGTTGAAGGATGTGGAAAACATTCTCCATCATTTCGCCCCTCTATCGCGTGAGAGCTTGCTCAAGGAACAAATTGATAGAATCGTCTACTCCCTAGTTTCTTTTCTTCTGCCATGGAAATTTTATTGGGCGTGCAAGAGCGATTGTCTTCAAGAGAGACAATATCGAGACCCAACTTTCTATACTCGAACCTCGTCGGGGATATGCACTGAAAAAAAAAGCGATCAAGAGCAGCCTGCTCTGATACCACTGATCCAGATTATTTTCGACATGAAATGAGAGCGGAGATATAATAAAGAAATGTACAGAGATATCTTAGATATCCAATAATATAACATAAATGTATCAGAGATGCAACCATAAACACAGAGATACATTAATACACAATTTTCTATTAATGAGCAAAAATGTACAAAGACTATAAAAATACAGAGTGAAAGACTCGCTGGAATGGTGGTAGCTTATCTCTGAGAAGAGATATGTCCGCTACTCGCATTCGCAAGAAGATGATTTTACAATGAGGCTCTAAAGGCATTTTTATCATAAAGAAAATCCAAAACCCTAACCCCGAAAGATGAAAAGCCAACAGTTTTGTGGACCCCGTTTTGGGTAGTTTGGTGTATCAACTTCCCAGGGGTGTAACTTTGGCATACGATCTTCGTTTGGGGCGCACGATAGCTTGTTGGAAAGGTATCATTGAGAATATTCATTTAGGGGGATCAATCAGATCCTTTGGCCATTTTTAGAATATCAATACCAAAAAACCTTCATTTAGGCTCTCAAAATGGCCTCGAAAGTTAAAAACTGCTAAAAATAGTAAATTACCAAAATTACCAAAAAATTGTTTTGAGCTAGTTGGAAAAGGTGGGTGGCCACTGATATCCACCTTCATCAATCCTCCCTTCTTAGGAAGCAATGGTATCCATTACGTTGAGTGCCCAGGGGAGAGGGAAACACGTTTGTTGAATCTGCATCTTGATGATTTGTTTGCCTTATTGGAGAAGTTGTGTTGCTTAGCTTGTTGAAGGTTGTCACGAACATGTGGCTAGAAGGGTTGGACCTTTTTAACCAGTCTGGATACATGAGATGCATGTGTGCATAAGGAATATTTACACTTTGCTACAATCTTTTCGATCTGCTTTTGTTGGATAGAAGGTACTTGGGTCGAGGCTGTAGTGGTTGCAGTATCCTTATGTTCACCTTTTGAACATATTGTGAAGAAGCTGAATTTTGTAGTATGAGATACTACCTTGAAACACTGTTTAGGTGGAACAGTAATCGAAACTACCTATGGTATTCTGTAGAGATGACCCCCCAGAGAAACAATGACACTGTGGGGTCGAGACTCATAAATAACATGGCATTTCCACATATATGGTTGGCCCAAGAGAACATCATAGACATCCAGTGGGGAAAAATCACATAATACCTCATCCTTGAAGGGTTTGATATCGTATGACAATCGACACTATTGGTTGACACAAACATCTCATCCCTGGCGAAGTCACCCGATGTTGTATGGTTGCGGGTGTGGTGTTGTCGACAATCCCAACTATTTAACGACCTATGTTGAGATGAGATTCTTATGGCTTCCGCTATCAACAATAAAATGCAGTGGGGTCCCCTTCACCCACATCTGTTAATGAAAAAGGTGCTCCCCCTCTTCAGGATTTGTGGTTTTTTTGGTTGAATTATTGCGGTCGTGACAATAGTAGTGGGGTCTGCGTCGATGATCTGTCTTTTACCAGTATTTTCATAATTAGATTATGAATCAAGGTTCGGCTCCTTGTCTTTGACCTCGGCCACCAATGTTTGTTTTGAGTGACATTCATCAGTGTTGTGCTAGGGGGTTTTGTGGAAATCCCACCATTTTTCGGTGTCCTTCTTTGTCTTTTCGTGACCCTTCTTTTCATGTGGCTTGGATTGGTTTTCAGGAGACTGTTTGCTAGGGCCGTATTTATCATACTTTGGTTGTTTCGGATTTGCAGACTCAAACTCCCATTTGTTCCGGTGCTTAAATGTCTACTCGATTTTAACAACATATCGATAAGCAACAACGAGTGATGAAATGTCCAGAAAATCCATTTCAGTTTGGATGTATCTGTGTAGAGCCCCACGGTATTTCAGAACCAAATGTCATTCAAAGTCTTTGATACCCAACTTGGTGCGCAAGGCATGGAAGGTATTGGTGAACTCCAGAATTACTTGGCCCCTCTCTTGTCGTAGTGTGGTCCATCTCATGTACTGGTCCTCATACTTGCCAACAGGGTAATATTGTTCCTTTACCACATCCACAAAAAAATCCGAAGTGGGCTCAGCCCTATATATTCCAGACTCCTCCATGGAAATTTTCTCCCAGTAAGTTTCCCACCAATGTTTGACATGGGGGAGAGCTTTAAGGAGTGCGAAGGTGATCTTTTCCCTGTCGAAAAAATTATGAACAGAGAAATAACCTTCTAACGGATTTAACCATTTGTCTAGGGCATCCGCATCTATCCAACCTTCAAATACGGCAATATCAAAATTAACTTGTACCTTGAAAGGAGAGGTGATTCCAAAGTGGTTGTTTGATGAAGATGTGCCTGTTGCTATCGACAGGCATTGAAGGACGTGGAAAAAATTCTCCATCATTTCATCCCTCTGTCGCATGAGAGATTGCTCAAGCAACATATTGATAGAATCGTCTACTCAATCGTTATTCTTTTCTTCCGCCATGAAGGGTTTCTTGGGAGTGTGAGAGAAATTGTCTTTAAGAGAGACAAGATCGAGACCCAACTTGATATACTCGAACCTCATCGGGGACATGCACTGGAAAAAAAACGATCAAGAGAAGCCTGCTCTGATACCACTGATACGGATTATTTTCGACACGAAATGAGAGCAGAGATATAATAAAACAATGTACATAGATATCTTGGATATCCAATAATATAACATAAATGTATCAGAGATGCAACCATAAACACAGAGATACAATAATACACAATTTTCTATTAATGGGCAAAAATGTACAAAGACTGTAAAAATACAGAGTGAAAGACTCGCTGGAATGGTGGCAACTTATCTCTGAGAAGAGATGTGTCCGCTACTCGCATTCACAAGAAGATGATATTACAATGAGGCTCTAAATGCCCTTTTATCATAAATAAAATCCAAAACCCTAACCACAAAAGATGAAAAGCCAACAGTTTTGTGGACCTCGTTTTGGGTAGTTTCGTGTATCAACTTCCCGGGGGCCTAACTTTGGCATACAATCTCTGTTTGGGGTGTATGATAACTCGTTGGAAAGGTATCATTGAGAAGATTCATTTAGGGGTCTCAATCAAGTATTTTATTAATCATTGAGAATATCGATCCCAAAAAACCTTCATTTAGGCCCTCAAAATGGCCCCGGAAGTTAAAAACTGCTAAAAATAGTAAATTACCAAAATTGCCAGAAAATTGTTTTGAGCCAGTTGGAAAAGGTGGGTGGCCACCAATATCCACCTAGATCAATCCTCCCTCCTTAGGAAGCAATTCTATCCATTTCTTTGATTTCTCAGGGGAGAGGAAAAAACATTTGTTGAATCTGCATCTTGATGAGGTGCTTGCCTTGTTGGAGAAGTTGCGTTGCTTAGCTTGTTGAAGGTTGTCATGAACTTGTGGCTGGAAGGGTTGGACCTTTTTAACCAGTCTGGCTACATGAGATGCATGTGTGCAGAAGGAATCTTTACACTTTGTTGCAATCTTTTCGACCTGCTTCTGTTGGATAGAAGGTGCTTGGGTCGAAGCTATAGTGGTTGCAGTATCCTTTTGTTCACCTTTTGAACAGATTGTGAAGAAGATGAATTTTGTAGTATGAGATACTAACTTGTGACACTGTTTAGGTGGAACAGTAGTCGGAACTACCTCTGGTATTCTGTAGAGATGACCCCCCAGAGAAACAATGACACTGCGGGGTCGA
The DNA here is from genome assembly GCA_032191745.1 of Picea mariana. Classification (NCBI taxonomy): domain Eukaryota; kingdom Viridiplantae; phylum Streptophyta; class Pinopsida; order Pinales; family Pinaceae; genus Picea; species Picea mariana. The sequence goes on along the minus strand of JASDQU010371886.1, from coordinate 76,108 downwards.
GACTCATAAATAACATGGAATTTCCACATATATGGTTGGCCCAAGAGAACATCACAAACATCCAGTGGGGAAACATCACATAATACGTCATCCTTAAGGGTTGGATGTCGTATGACAATCGATGCTGATGACTAGCACGAAGATATCGTCCCTGGCGAAGCCACCCAATGTTGTATGGTTGCAAGTGTGGTGTTGTCAACAATCCTAACTGTTTGAGGACCTCTGCTGAGATGAGGTTCTTCTGGCTTCCACTATCAACAATAAAATGTAGCAGGGTCCCCTTCACCCACATCTGTGAATGAAAAAGGTGCTCCCCCTCTTCAGTATCTATTGGTTTTTCTGGTTGAATTATTGCAGTCTCAACAATAGTAGTGGGGTCTGCGTCGATGATCTGTCTTTTACCAGTATTTTCAGAATCAGATTCTAAATCAGGCTTCGGCTCCTTGTCTTTGATATTGACCACCAATGATTGTTTTGAGCGACATTCATCGGTGTTGTGCCAGGGGATTTTGTGGAAATCCCACCATTTTTTGGTGTCCTTCTTTGTCTTCCCGTGACCCTTCTTTTCTTGTGGCTTGGACTGGTTTTTGGGAGACTGTTTGTTAGGGCTCTCTTGATCATACTTTGGTTGTTGCGGATTTGCAGACTCGAACTACCATTTTTTCTGGTACTTAAATTTCTGCTCAATTTTAACAACATATCGATAAACAACACCGAGTGATGAGATGTCCAAAAAATCCATTCCAGTTTGGATGTATCTGTGTAGAGCCCCACGGTATTTCAGAACCAAATGTCGTTCAGATTCTTTGATACCCAGCTTGGTGCTCAAGGTATGAAAGGTATTGGTGAACTTTGGAACTGCTTGGCCCCTCTCTTGCCACAGTGTGGTCCATCTCATGTACTGGTCCTCATACTTGCCAACAGGGTAATAATGTTCCTTTACCGCATCCACAAAAAAATCTCAAGTGGGCTCGACCCCATATATTCCAGACTCCTCTGTGGAACTTTGATCCCAATAAGTTTTCCACCAATTTTTGACATGTGGGAGAGCTTTAAGGAGTGCGAAGGTGATCTTTTCCCTATCGAAAAAATTATGAACAAAGAAATAACCTTCTAACAGATTTAACCATTTGTCTAGGGCATCTGCATCTATCTGACCTTCAAATATGGGAATATCAAAATTAAACTGTACCTTGAAAGGAGAGGTGATTCCAAAGTTCTTGTTTGATGAATATGCGTTTGTTACTATTGACAAGCGTTGAAGGATGTGGGAAAAATTCTTCATCATTTCGTCCCTCTGTCGCGTGAGAGTTTGCTCAAACAACAAATTGATAGAATCATATGCTCTGTCGTCTTTCTTTTCTTCCGCCATGGAGGGTTTCTTGGGTGTGCGAGAGTGATTGTCTTCAAGAGAGACAAGATCAAGACCCAACTTGCTATACTCGGACCTCGTCGGGGACATGCACTGGAAAAAAAAGATCAAGAGCAGCCTACTCCGATACCACTAATCCAGATTATTTTCGACATGAAATGAGAGCGGAGATATAATAAAGAAATGTAAAGAGATATCTCGGATATCCAATAATATAACAGAAATGTATCAGAGATGCAACCATAAACACAGAGATATAGTAATACACAATTTTCTATTAATGAGCGAAAATGTACAAAGACTGTAAAAATACAGAGTGAAAGACTCGTTGGAATGGTGGCAACTTATGTCTTAGAAGAGATGTGTTTACTACTTGCATTCGCAAGAAGATGATTTTACAATGTGGCTCTAAAGGCCTTTTTATCATAACGAAAATTCAAAACCCTAACTTCAGAAGATGAAAAACCAACAGTTTTGTGGACTCTGTTTTGGGTAGTTTGGTGTATCAACTTCCCGAGGGCGTAACTTTGGCATACGATCTTTGTTTGGCGCATACAATACCTCATTGGAAAGGTATCGTCGAGAATATCCATTTAAGGGGCTCAATTAGAGTCTTTAGGGATCATTGAGAAGCTCGGTCCCAAAAAACCTTCATTTAGGCCCTCAAAATGGCCCTAGAAGTTAAAAACTGCTAAAAATAGTAAATTACCAAAATTGCCAGAAAATTGTTTTGAGCCAGTTGGAAAAGGTGGGTGGCCACCGATATTCACCTGGATCAATCCTCCCTCCTTAGGAAGCAATGGTATCCATCGCGTTGAGTGCCCGGGGAGAGGGAAAAGCATTTGTTGAATCTGCATCTTGATGAGTTGCTTGCCTTGTTGGAGAAGTTGCACTGCTTAGCTTGTTGAAGGTTGTCATGAACATGTGGCTGGAAGGGTTGGACATTTTTAACCAGTCTGGCTATATGATATGCATGTGTGCAGAAGGAATCTTTACACTTTACTACAATCTTGTCGACCTGCTTCTGTTGGATAGAACGTGCTTAGGTCGAGGTTGTAGTGGTTGCAATATCCTTCTGTCCACCTTTTGAACAGATTGTGAAGAAGTTGAATTTTGTAGTATGAGATACTACCTTGCAACACTATTTAGGTGGAACAATAGTCAGAACTACCTCTGGTATTCTGTAGAGATGACCCCCCAGAGAAACAATGACATTGCGAGGTCGAGACTCATAAATAGCATGACATTTCCACATATATGGCTGGCCCAATAGAACATCACAGACATCCTTTGGGGAAACATCACATAATACCTCATCCTTGAAGGGTTGGATGCCTTATGAAAATCGACACTACTGGCTAACACAAAGATCTCGTCCTTGGCGAAGCCACCTGATGTTGTATGGTTGCAGGTGTGGTGTTGTCGAAAATCCCAACTGTTTGACGACCTCTGCTGAGATGAGGTTCTTATGGCTTCCACTATCAACAATAAAATGCAGCGGGGTCCCCTTCATCCACATCTGTGAATGAAAAATGTGCTCCCCCTCTTCAGTATATGTTGGTTCTTCTGGTTGAATTGATGAGATCGCGAAAATAACAACGGGGTGTGCGTCGATGATCTGTCTTTTACCAGTATTTTCAGAATTAGATTCTGAATTAGGGTTCAGCTCCTTGTCTTTGATCTCGACCACCAATTACTATTTTGAGCGACATTCATCGGTGTTGTGCCAGGGGATTTTGTGGAAATCCCGCCATTTTCCGGTGTCCTTCTTTGTCTTCCCGTGACCCTTCTTTTCATGTGGCTTGGACTGGTTTTCGGGAGACTGTTTGTTAAGGCCCTCTTTATCATACTTTGGTTGTTGCGGATTTGTAGACTTGAACTCCCATTTGTTTTGATGCTTAAATTTATGCCCGATTTTAACATCATATCAATAAGCAGCACCAAGTAATGAGATGTCTAGAAAATCCATTTTATTTGGGATGTATCTGTGTAGAGCCCCACGGTATTTTAGAACCAAATGTCGTTCAGAGTCTTTGATACCCAACTTGGTGCACAAGGTATGGAAGGTATTGGTGAACTCCAGAACTGCTTGGCCCCTCTCTTGTTGTAGTGTGGTCCATCTCATGTACTGGTCCTTATAGTTGCCAATAGGGTAATACTGTTCCTTTACCGCATCCACAAAAAAATCCCAAGTGGGCTCAGCCCCATATATTCCAGACTCCTCTATGGAACTTTTCTCCCAGTAAGTTTCCCACCAATGTTTGACATGGGGGAGAGATTTAATGAGTGTGAAGGTGATCTTTTCCCCGTCGAAAAAATTATGAACAAAGAAATAACCTTCTAACAGATTTAACCATTTGTCTAGGGCATCCACATCTATCTGACCTTCAAATACGGGAATATCAAAATTAACCTGTACCTTGAAAGGAGAAGTGATTCCAAAGTGGTTGTTTGATGAAGATGTGTATGTTTCTATCAACAGGCGTTGAAGGATGTGGGAAAAATTCTCCATCATTTCGTCGCTTTGTCGCGTGAGAGCTTGCTCAAGCAACATATTGATAGAATTGTGTGCTTCATCGTTTTTATTTTCTTCCTTCATGGAGGGTTTCTTGGGCATGCGAGAGCGATTATCTTCAAGAGAGACAAGCTCGAGACCCAACTTGCTATACTCAAACCTTGTCAGGGACATGCAGCATGCTCTGATACCACTGATCTGGATTATTTTCGGCAGGAAATGAGAGTGGAGATATAATAAAGCAATGTAAAGAGATATCTCAGATATCCAATAATATAACAAAAATGTATCAGAGATGCAACCATAAACACAAATATACAGTAATACACAATTTTCTATTAATGAGCGAAAATGTACAAACACTGTAAAAATACATAGTGAAAGACTCGTTGGAATGGTGGCAGCTTATCTCTAAGAAGAGATGTATCCACTACTCACATTCGCAAGAAGATGATTTTACAATGAGTCTCTAAATGCCTTTTTATCATAAATAAAATCCAAAACCCTAACCCCAGAAGATGAAAAGGCAACAATTTTGTGGACCCAGTTTTGGGTAGTTTGGTGTATCAACTTCCCGGGGGCGTAACTTTGGCATACAATCTCCTTTTGGGGTGCACGATAACTCATTGGAAATGTGTCATCAAAAAGATTCATTTAGGGGGCTCAATCAAAGCCTTCAGATATCATTGAGAAGCTTGATCCCAAAAAACCTTCATTTAGGCTCTCAAAATGGTCTCGGAAGTTAAAAACTGCTAAAAATAGTAAATTACCAAAATTACCAGAAAACTGTTTTGAGCCAGTTGGAAAAGGTGGGTGGCCATCGATATCCACCTAGATCGATACAATGGTTATCATGACTTGAGTCACAATTATCCTTCATATTACTTCAATCCTTTCCTTACCATAGCCCATTCATTTGTACCAGTAATATATATCTACAATTGAGCAATCACCATTATTTTAATTTTGTGGTTTGATTATTTTTTGCAATGCTTTATACTTAAGTTCACCAACATATTTTAATTTCGATTAATTGTTTTCTCAGTAATTAAGATATTTCATATATTTTAGTGGCTTATGCACTTTTATTGGTTTTAAGAAGCATATGCTTTACTTGGTTTTTGTTTCAATTCACAACAATTATTCCTTTTGCAATGTTGGTTCTATTGTAACACACTCCTTTTGTCATGTTGATATAGCCTGAGTGGGCCTAATGGTTAAGAACATGTGTTTCCCCCTTGGAGGTCACGAGTTTAAATCTAGAGGGGGGTAGGGTATGTATACCTCAGTAGACTTTAGCAGTCAAATCGTTGCATGGAGGGGGTCCCTTGTCCCACAAACAAGGGGGTCTCATACACCAATCTAGTGTCTAGCTTGGTCGTGACCTTAAGAATAAATTATTATTATTATTATTACTTGATTTATTTATTTAAGTGTAGCCTCAACCACATACTTTGGTAAATCTCTCATATATTGAAAAATAATGTACAACCAAGATCCCAATCATAACATTGGACCCAATACAACTACAATAGCATAATAAATATCTTGTGACTGATAAAAACTTTGCATAACTTCACAATAATGAATTATAATTACATAAAGATGTATTCACTGTGCATGCTATCCTATAATAGAAACATGTTAATAAACACACACACACACACACATAGAGAGAGAGAGATTTGTCAATTGGGTCTAGCCTGGGTAGTTGAGAGGAGTGTTATCCTCCTCGTCTAAGATCAATTCTTGCAGGCAACGTGTTGATTTTTTATGAGTATATTGTTTCATCGACATTGATCCCTGAAGAATTCAGTTTACCCCTAATACCATCTTTCTTTTTGTAAGTAAGATGTGTATTGAGTATTAACAATATTTACATAGTTGCATGTGGTGTTTTAGATACCAAAATATGCCCATACAATTCTTTAAAACCATAAGATACCAAGTATGATAGCCTACCCCTATGGGGAAACCATGCCAAAATTTAGAAATAAATAGTTTGAAAATTATAAGCCTAGATAACCAACAGTTCAAGTTAACAACTAGGAGAATTCTGATAGTCTGAACATACAAAAATACTAACAGAACTTGAGTAAAAGGGTTGAGCATCATGTTAGCCAGTGGAATGAGGAACCTAAGGGCCTCGTAGGGTAGCATCTGCCATATTACCATCAACTAAAGAAGAATCTGCCCATGGATGACTTGCAATAGGAAGGAGCCACCATAACACTTTACAATTCAGGAGAACATCGAGATGAGTTGAGTGTTCTGATAGTCCAATGTTTCCATGCAACACTTGAGTTTCCTAAAACCCTACTCCTCATGGAGCATCCCTAAAGCCACCATCGTTTTTGTGTGCCAATAAAGTTCGAGAGTTCTATAAAATTTGGATTTTTTGGTTCTAGTGCAACCCAGAATAAGGATAATGCCTCCCACTTGATGTTCGACCTCCTCATCTTCTTTGAATTCTTTGACCAATTTCACTTCCTCTTCCAGGGAGGGCATAACAGCCTAATCCTCTCGAGGGACAAACACATGATAAAACTTTGTTTCCTCAATGGCTGCTTTAACATCACACGAGCAATCGATAGGGGAAAGTTTGGGTCGCCTCTAACGGGGAGCCATAATGAAACAAGAGTGAGGGGAAAAATCTTTCTTAACAGAGACAAGGTAAGAAGACCAACCATATAACATAATATACCAGAGCAGACAACAGATTTGGGAAGCTTTGAGAGCCATATCGTGATTAGTTTACTGATTTAACTTCCCCATAGTCATCATACCAATGAGAGCGAAGAGTACTGCAATGTCAATGCTCAACATTTTCATGAGAAGTAACATCATTCAACGTCATGCGAGGAGAGCTCTGAACGTGCAAGCTATCTCCTCCCATTCAATTCCTTGAACACATCCATAACTGGCTTCGTCCTCGACACATGAGCCTCGTATAAGAGAAGAGAGACTTAGAGACACCACCCTATCAACCGATGTCCTATCGCGTCCATCACATGACACCCCATCTGAGGCCCCTAATATCATATTCAAAAAAAAAAAACACCCAATAAATTTCTCCAAATATATAGTTCACAAATAATATATATATATATAAATAAATGATTATAAATATTTTTATTTAATTTATAAAAAACTATAAACACATTATTATATATATATTTTTTTATGCTGGCGGAATCGGCAACTGGGCCGGTCTCGTACTCGCGTGACACGGGGTCGATTCCGACCGCTACCACTATAACCTCCAGGTGCCATACGTATGCCCCTTCCGCAGGCACAGGTAAGTCGGGGGGATTTGAACTTGGAACCTCATCGTACATAACACGCTATATC
>JASDQU010371886.1:13637-59315 GCA_032191745.1 Picea mariana | reverse complement strand
GTTAGAATGGGTGAATTTAAATGGGTGAATTTAAATGGTAGGGTTAATGGGTGAGGTTAAATGGTATGTCCTCACGTGGTAAATATTTTGGAATGTGTTTAAATTTTATAAATTTTATATAATAGGTTGTATATTAGGTAAAATTATAATTTATATTAATATAATAATGTGTTTATAGTTTTTTATAAATTAAATAAAAATATTTATAATCATGTATTTATATATATATATATATATATATATATATATTATTTGTGAAATATATATTTGGAGAAATTTATTGGGTGTTTTTTTTTTTTTGAATATGATATTAGGGGCCTAAGATGGGGTGTCATGTGATGGACACGATAGGATATCGGTTGATAGGGTGGTGTCTCTAAGTCTCTCTTCTCTTATACGAGGTTCATGTGTTGTTGACGAAGCCGGTTATGGATGTGTTCAAGGAATTGAATGGGGGGAGATAGCTTGCACGTTCGGAGCTCTCCTCGCACAACGTTGAATGATGTTACTTCTCATGAAAATGTTGAGCATTGACATTGCGGTACTCTTCGCTCTCATTGGTATGATGACTATGGGGAAGTTAAATCGGTAAACTAATCGTGATATGGCTCTCAAAGCTTCCCAGTTTTGTTGTCTGGTCTGGTATATTCTGTTATATGGTTGGTCTTCTTACCTTGTCTCTGTTAAGCAGGATTTTCCCCCTCACTCTTGTTTCATTATGGCTCCCCGTTGGAGGCGACCCAAACTTTCCCCTATCGATTGCTCGTGTGATGTTAAAGTAGCCATTGAGGCAACAAAGTTTTATCATGTGTTTGTCCCTCGGGAGGATTAGGCTGTTATGCCCTCCCTGGAAGAGGAAGTGAAATTGGTCAGAGAATTCAAAGAAGATGAGGAGGTCGAACATCAAGTGGGAGGCATTATCCTTATTCTGGGTTGCACTAGAACCAAAAAATCCAAATTTTATAGAACTCTCGAACTTTATTGGCACACAAAAATGATGGTGGCTTTAGGGATGCTCCATGAAAAGTAGGGTTTTAGGAAACTCAAGCATTGCATGGAAACATTGGACTATCAGAACACTCGGCTCATCTCGATGTTCTCCTGAATTGTAAAGTGTTATGGTGGCTCCTTCCTATTGCAAGTCATCCATGGGCAGAGTCTTCTTTAGTTGATGGTAATATGGCAGATGCTACCCTACGAGACCCTTAGGTCCTCATTCCACTAGCTAACATGATGCTCAACCCTTTTACTCAAGTTATGTTAGTATTTTTGTATATTCAGACTATCAAAATTCTCCTAGTTGTTAACTTGAACTGTTGGTTATCTAGGCTTATAATTTTCAAACTATTTATTTCTAAATTTTGGCCTGGTTTCCCCATAGGGGTAGGCTATCATACTTGGTATCTTACGGTTTTAAATAATTGTATGGGCATATTTTGGTATCTAAAACACCACATGCAACTATGTAAATATTGTTAATACTTAATACACATCTTACTTACAAAAAAAAAAGATAGTATTAGGGGTAAACTGAATTCTTCAGGGATCAATGTCGATGCAATAATATACTCATAAAAAATCAACATGTTGCCTGCAAGAATTGATCTTAGACGAGGAGGATAACACTCCTCTCAACTACCCAGGCTAGACCCAATTGACAAATCTGTGTGTGTGTGTGTGTGTGTGTGTGTGTGTGTGTTTATTAACATGTTTCTATTATAGGATAGCATGCATGGTGAATACATCTTTATGTAATTATAATTCATTATTGTGAAGTTATGCAAGGTTTTTATTAGTCACAAGATATTTATTATGCTATTGTAGTTGTCTTGGGTCCAATGTTATGATTGGGATCTTGGTTGTACATTATTTTTCAATATATGAGAGATTTGCCAAAGTATGTGGTTGAGGCTACACTTAAATAAATAAATCAAGTAATAATAATATTAATAATCTATTCTTAAGGTCACGACCAAGCTAGACACTAGATTGGTTTATGAGACCCCCTTGTTTGTGGGACAAGGGACCCCATCCACGCAACGATTTGACTGCTAAAGTCTACTGAGGTATACATACCCTACCCCCCTCTAGATTTAAACTTGTGACCTCCAAGGGGGAAACACATGTTCTTAACCATTAGGCCCACTGAGGCTATATCAACATGACAAAAGGAGTGTGTTACAATAGAACCAACATTGCAAAAGGAATAATTGTTGTGAATTGAAACAAAAACCAAGTAAAGCATATGCTTATTAAAACTAATAAAAGTGCACAAGCCACTAAAATATATGAAATATCTTAATTATTGAGCAAACAATTAATCGAAATTAAAGTATGTTGGTGAACTTAAGTATAAAGCATTGCAAAAAATAATCAAACCACAAAATTAAAACAATGGTGATTGCTCAATTGTAGATATATATTACTGGTACAAATGAATGGGCTATGGTAAGGAAAGGATTGAAGTAATATGAAGGATCATTGTGACTCAAGTCATGATAACCATTGTATCGATCCAGGTGGATATCAGTGGCCACCCACCTTTTCCAACTGGCTCAAAACAGTTTTCTGGCAATTTTGGTAATTTACTATGTTTAGCAGTTTTTAACTTCCGAGACCATTTTGAGGGCCTAAATGAAGGTTTTTTGGGATCAAGCTTCTCAATGATATCTGAAGGCTTTGATTGAGCCCCCTAAATGAATCTTCTCGACGACACATTTCCAATGAGTTATCGTGGGCCCCAAAAGGAGATTGTATGCCAAAGTTACACTCCCGGGAAGTTGATACACCAAACTACCCAAAACGAGGTCCACAAAATTGTTGCCTTTTCATCTTCTGGGGTTAGGGTTTTGGATTTTCTTTATGATAAAAAGGCATTTAGAGACTCATTGTAAAATCATCTTCTTGCGAATGTGAGTAGCGGACACATCTCTTCTCATAGATAAGCTGCCACCATTCCAACGAGTCTTTCACTCTGTATTTTTACAGTGTTTGTACTTTTTCGCTCATTAATAGAAAATTGTGTATTACTGTATATTTGTGTTTATGGTTGCATCTCTGATACATTTCTGTTATATTATTGGATATCTGAGATATCTCTTTACATTGCTTTATTATATCTCCGCTCTCATTTCATGCCGAAAATAATCCGGATCAGTGGTATCAGAGCATGTTGCTCTTGATCAATTTTTTTTCCAGTGCATGTACCTGACGAGGTTCGAGTATAGCAAGTTGGGTCTCGAGCTTGTCTCTCTTGAAGACAATCGCTCTCGCATGCCCAAGAAACCCTCCATGGTGGAAGAAAATAAAAATGACGGAGCACACGATTCTATCAATATGTTGCTTGAGCAATCTCTCATGCGACAGAGGGACGAAATGATGGAGAATTTTTCCCACATCCTTCAACGCCTGTCGATAGAAACATACACATCTTCATCAAACAACCACTTTGGAATCACTTCTCCTTTCAAGGTACATGTTAATTTTGATATTCCCGTATTTGAAGGTCAGATAGATGTGGATGCCCTAGACAAATGGTTAAATCTGTTAGAAGGTTATTTCTTTGTTCATAATTTTTTCGACAGGGAAAAGATCACCTTCACACTCATTAAAGCTCTCCCCCATGTCAAACATTGGTGGGAAACTTACTGGGAGAAAAGTTCCACGTAGGAGTTTGGAATATATGGGGCCAAGCCCACTTGGGATTTTTTTGTGGATGCGATAAAGGAATAGTATTACCCTGTTGGCAACTATGAGGGCCAGTACATGAGATGGACCACACTACAACAAGAGAGGGGGCAAGAAGTTCTAGAGTTCACCAATACCTTCCATACCTTGTGCACCAAGCTGGGTATCAAAGACTCTGAACGACATTTGGTTCTGAAATACCGTGGGGATCTACACAGATACATCCAAACTAAAATGGATTTTCTGGACATCTCATTACTCGATGTTGCTTATTGATATGATGTTAAAATCGAGAAGAAATTTAAGCATCAAAACAAACGGGAGTTCGAGTCTGCAAATCTGCAACAACCAAAGTATGATAAAGACGGCCTTAACAAACAGTCTCCCGAAAACCAGTCCAAGCCACATGAAAAGAAGGGTCACGGGAAGACAAAGAAGGACACTGGAAAATGGCGAGATTTCCACAAAACCCCCTGGCACAACACCGATGAATGTCACTCAAAACACTAATTGGTGGTCGAGATCAAAGACAAAGAAATGAACCCTAATTCATAATCTGATTATGAAAATACTAGCAAAAGACAGATCATCGATGCACACCCCACTGTTATTTTCACGATCACATCAATTCAACCAGAAGAACCAACATATACTGAAGAGGGGGAGCGCATTTTTCATTCATAGATCTGGATGAAGGGGACCCCACTACATTTTATTGTTGATAGTGGAAGCCATAAGAACCTCATCTTAGCAGAGGTCATCAAATAGTTGGGATTGTCAACAACACCACACCCGCAACCATACAACATCAAGTGGCTTCGCCAGGGACGAGATCTTCGTGTCAGCCAGTAGTGTCAATTGTCATAAGGCATCCAAACCTTCAAGGATGAGGTATTATGTGATGTTTCCCCAAAGGATGTCTGTGATGTTCTCTTGGGCCAGCCATATATGTGGAAATGTCATGCTATTTATGAGTCTCAACCCCGTAGTGTCATTGTTTCTCTAGGGGGGGATCTCTACAGAATACCACAGGTAGTTCTGACTATTGTTCCACCTAAACAATGTCGCAAGGTAGTATCTCATACTATAAAATTCAGCTTCTTCACAATCTGTTCAAAAGGTGAACATAAGGATATTGCAATGACTACAACCTCGGCCCAAGCACCTTCTATCCAACAGAAGCAAGTCGACAAAATTGCAGCAAAGTGTAAAGATTCCTTCTGCACACATGCATCTCATGTAGCCAGACTGGTTAAAAATGTCCAACTCTTCCAACCACATGTTCATGACAACCTTCAACAAGCTAAGCAGTGCAACTTCTCCAACAAGGCAAGAAGCTCATCAAGATGCAGATTCAACAAACGCTTTTCCCTCTGCCCCGGCACTCAACGCAATGGAGACCATTGATTCCTAAGGAGGGAGGATTGATCCAGGTGAATATCGGTGGCCATCCACCTTTTCCAACTGGCACAAAACAATTTTCTAGCAATTTTGGTAATTTACTATTTTTAGTAGTTTTTAACTTCTGGGGCCATTTTGAGGGCCTAAATGAAGGTTTTTTGGGATATAGCTTCTCAATGATCCCTAAAGACTCTAATTGAACCCCTTAAATGAATATTCTCGATGATACCTTTCTAATGAGCTATCGTGCACCCCAAACGGAGATCGTGTGCCAAAGTTACGCCCCCGGGAAGTTGATACACCAAACTACCCAAAACGGGGTCCATGAAACTGTTGGCTTTTCATCTTCTGGGTTAGGGTTTTGGATTTTCGTTATGATAAAAAGGCCTTTAGAGCCTCATTTTAAAATCATCTTCTTGCGAATGCGAGTAGTAGACACATCTCTTCTAAGACATAAGTTGCCACCATTCCAACGAGTCTTTCCCTCTGTATTTTTATAGTCTTTGTACATTTTCGCTGATTAATAGAAAATTGTGTATTACTGTATCTCTGTGTTTATGGTTGCATCTCTGATACATTTCTGTTATATTATTGGATATCCGAGATATCTCTTTACATTGCTTTATTATATCTCCGCTCTCATTTCGTGCCGAAAATAATCTGGATCAGTGGTATCAGAGCAGGCTAGTCTTGATCATTTTTTTCCAATGCATGTCCCCGACGAGGTCCAAGTATAGCAAGTTGGGTCTCGATCTTGTCTCTCTTGAAGACAATCACTCTCGCATGCCTAAGAAACCCTCCATGGCGGAAGAAAATAAAGACGACGGAGCATACAAATCTATCAATTTGTTGCTTGAGCAAACTCTCACGCGACAGAGGGACGAAATGATGAAGAATTTTCCCACATCCTTCAACGCTTGTCGATAGCAACAGAGGCATATTCATCAAACAATAACTTTGGAAGCACCTCTCCTTTCAAGGTACAGTTTAATTTTGATATTCCCATATTTGAAGGTCAGATAGATATGGATTCCCTAGACAAATGGTTAAATCTGTTAGAAGGTTATTTCTTTGTTCATAATTTTTTCGATAGGGAAAAGATCACCTTTGGACTCCTTAAAGCTCTCCCACATGTCAAAAATTGGTGGGAAACTTACTGGGATCAAAGTTCCACAAAGGAGTCTGGAATATATGGGGCCGAGCCCACTTGGGAGTTTTTTGTGGATGCGGTAAAGGAATATTATTACCCTGTTGGCAAGTATGAGGACCAGTGCATGAGATGGACCACACTGCAGCAAGAGAGGGGCCAAGAAGTTCCAGAGTTCACCAATACCTTACATACCTTGAGCACCAAGCTAGGTATCAAAGAATCTGAACGACATTTGGTTCTGAAATACTATGGGGCTCTACACAGATACATCCAAACTGGAATGGATTTTTTGGACATCTTATCACTCGGTGTTGCTTATCAATATGTTGTTAAAATTGAGCAGAAATTTAAGCACTAGAACAAATGGGGGTTTGAGTTTGCAAATCCACAACAACCAAAGTATGATAAAGACAACCCTAACAAACAGTCTCCCAAAAACCAGTCCAAACCACAGGAAAAGAAGGGTCACAGGAAGACAAAGAAGGACACCGGAAAATAGTGGGATTTCCACAAAATCCCCTGGCACAACACCGATGAATGTTGCTCAAAACAGTCATTGGTGGTCGATATCAAAGACAAGGAGCCGAACCCTGATTTAAAATCTGATTCTGAAAATACTGGTAAAAGACAGATCATTGACGCAGACCCCACTGTTATTGTTGCAACCATAGTAATTCAACCAGAAAAACCAATAGATCCTGAAGAGGGGGAGCGCCTTTTTCATTCACAGATGTGGGTGAAGGGGACCCCACTGCATTTTATTGTTGATAAAGGAAGCCAGAAGAACCTCATCTTAGCAGAGGTCCTCAAACAGTTGGGATTGTTGACAACACCACACCCGCAACCATACAACATTGGGTGGCTTCGCCAGGGACGATATCTTCGTGTTAGCCATCAACGTCGATTGTCATATGACATCCAACCCTTCAAGGATGACATATTATGTGATGTTTCCCCACTGGATGTTTGTGATGTTCTCTTGGGCCAACCATATATGTGGAAATTCCATGTTATTTATAAATCTCGACCTCGCAGTGTCATTGTTTCTATAGGGGGTCATCTCTACAGAATACTAGAAGTAGTTCTGACTACTGTTCCACCTAAACAGTGTCACAGGTTAGTATCTCATACTAAAAAATTCATCTTCTTCACAATATGTTCAAAAGGTGAACAGAAGGATACTGCAACCACTACAGCTTCGACCCAAGCACCTTCTATCCAACAGAAGCAGGTCGAAAAGATTGCAACAAAGTGTAAAGATTCCTTCTGCACACATGCATCTCATGTAGCCAGACTGGTTAAAAAGGTCCAACCCTTCCAGCCACATGTTCGTGACAACCTTCAACAAGCTAAGCAACGCAACTTCTCCAACAAGGCAAGCAGCTCATCAAGATGCAGATTCAACAAATGTTTTTCCCTCTCCCCCGGGAAATCAAAGCAATGGATACCATTGCTTCCTAAAGAGGGAGGATTGATCCAGGTGGATATCGGTGGCCACCCACCTTTTCCAACTGGCTCAAAACAGTTTTCTGGCAATTTTGGTAATTTACCATTTTTAGCAGTTTTTAACTTCTGGGGCCATTTTGAGGGCCTAAATGAAGGTTTTTTGGGATCGAGATTCTCAAAGATAGATAAAGGCTTTGATTGAGACCCCTAAATGAATATTTTCGGCGATACCTTTCCAACGAGTTATCATGCACCCCAAACGGAGATCGTATGCCAAAGTTATGCCCCCAGGAAGTTGATACACCAAACTACCCAAAACAGGGTCCACAAAACTGTTGGCTTTTCATCTTCTGCGGTTAGGGTTTTGGATTTTATTTATTATAAAAGGGAATTTAGAGCCTCATTTTAAAATCATCTTCTTGTGAATGCGAGTAGCGGACACATCTCTTCTCAGAGATAAGTTGCCACCATTCCAGCGAGTCTTTCACTCTGTATTTTTACAGTCTTTGTACATTTTCGCTCATTAATAGAAAATTGTGTATTATTGTATCTCTGTGTTTATGGTTGCATCTTTGATACATTTCTATTATATTATTGGATATCCAAGATATCTCTGTACATTATTTTATTATATCTCCTCTCTCATTTCGTGTCGAAAATAATCTGTATCAGTGGTATCAGAGCAAGCTTCTCTTGATCGTTTTTTTTCCAATGCATGTCCCCACGAGGTTTGAGTATATCAAGTTGGGTCTCGATATTGTCTCTCTTAAAGACAATTTCTCTCGCACTCCCAAGAAACCCTCCATGGTAGAAGAAAAGAAAAACAATTGAGTAGACGATTCTATCAATATGTTGCTTGAGCAATCTCTCATTCGACAGAGGGACGAAATGATGGAGAATTTTCCCATGTCCTTCAACGCCTGTCAATAGAAACAGGCGCATCTTCATCAAACAACCACTTTGGAAGCACCTCTCCTTTCAAGTTACAAGTTAATTTTGATATTCCTGTATTTAAAGGTCAGATAGATGCGGATGCCCTAGACAAATGGTTAAATCCGTTAGAAGGTTATTTCTCTGTTCATAATTTTTCCGACAGGGAAAATATCACCTTCACACTCCTTAAAGCTCTCCCCCATGTCAAACATTGGTGGGAAACTTACTGGGAGAAAATTTCCATGGAGGAGTCTAGAATATATAGGGCTGAGCCCACTTTGGATTTTTTTGTGGATGTGGTAAAGGAACAGTATTACCATGTTGGCAAGTATGAGGACCAGTACATGAGATGGACCACACTACGACAAGAGAGGGGCCAAGCAGTTCTGGAGTTCACCAATGCCTTCCATGCCTTGTGCACCAAGATGGGTATCAAAGACTTCGAACGACATTTGGTTCTGAAATACCGTGGGGCTCTACATAGATACATCCAAACTTAAATGAATTTTCTGGACATCTCATCACTCGTTGTTGCTTATTGATATGTTGTTAAAATTGAGCAGACATTTAAGCACCAGAACAAATGGGAGTTCGAGTTTGCAAATCTGAAACAACCAAAGTATGATAAAGATGACCCTAACAAACAGTCCCCCGAAAACCAGTCCAAGCCACAGGAAAAGAAGGGTCATGAGAAGACAAAGAAGGACACTGAAAAATGGTGGGATTTCCACAAAACCCCCTAGCACAACACCAATGAATGTCGCTCAAAACAAACATTGGTGGCTGAGGTCAAAGATAAGGAGCCGAACCCTAATTCAGAATCTAATTATGAAAATACTGGTAAAAGACAGATCATTGACGCAGACCCCACTACTATTGTCGCGACCGCAATAATTCAACCAGAAGAACCACAAATCCTGAAGAGGGGGAGCACCTTTTTCATTAACAGATGTGGGTGAAGGGGACCCCACTACATTTTATTGTTGATAGCGGAAGCCATAAGAATCTCATCTCAGCAGAGGTCGTTAAATAGTTGGGATTGTCGACAACACCACACCCGCAACCATACAACATCGGGTGGCTTCGTCGGGGATGAGATGTTCGTGTCAACCAATAGTGTCGATTATCATACGGCATCCAACCCTTCAAGGATGAGGTATTATGTGATGTTGCCCCACTGGATGTCTGTGATGTTCTCTTGGGCCAACCATATATGTGGAAATGCCATGTTATTTATGAGTCTCGACCCCGCAGTGTCATTGTTTCTCTGGGGGGTCATCTCTACAGAATACCATAGGTAGTTCCAACTACTATTCCACCTAAACAGTGTCACAAGATAGTATCTCATACTACAAAATCCAGCTTCTTCACAATATGTTCAAAAGGTGAACATAAGGATATTGCAACCACTACAGCCTCGGCCCAAGCACCTTCTATCCAACAAAAGAAGATCGACAAGATTGCAACAAAGTGTAAATATTCCTTATGCACACATGCATCTAATGTAGCCAAAATGGTTAAAAAGGTCCAACCCTTCTAGCCACATGTTTGTGACAACCTTCAACAAGCTAAGCAACACAACTTCTCCAACAAGGCAAGCAACTCATCAAGATGCAGATTCAACAAACGCATTTCCCTCTCCCCTGGGCACTCAACGCAATGGAGACCATTGCTTCCTAAGAAGGGAGGATTGATCCGGGTGGATATCAGTGGCCACCCACCTTTTCCAACTGTCTCAAAACAATTTTCTGGCAATTTTAGTAATTTACGATTTTTAGCAGTTTTTAACTTCCGAGGCCATTTTGAGAGCCTAAATGAAGGTTTTTTGGTATCGAGCTTCTAAAAATGGTCGAAGGATCTGATTAATCCCCCTAAATGAATATTCTCAATGACACCTTTCCAACGAGCTATCGTGTGCCCCAAACGAAGATTGTATGCCAAAGTTACGCCCTCAGGAAGTTGATACACCAAACTACCCAAAATGGGGTCCACAAAACTGTTGGCTTTTCATCTTTCAAGGTTAGGGTTTTGGATTTTATTTATGATAAAAATGCCTTTAGAGCCTCATTATAAAATCATCTTCTTGCGAATGCGAGTAGCAGACATATCTCTTCTCAGAGATAAGCTACCACCATTCCAACGAGTCTTTCACTCTGTATTTTTACAGTCTTTGTACATTTTTGCTCATTAGTAGAAAATTGTGTATTAATGTATCTATGTGCTTATGGTTGCATCTCTGATACATTTATGTTATATTATTGGATATCCGAGATATCTATGTACATTTCTTTATTATATCTCCGCTCTCATTTCATGTCGAAAATAATCTGGATCAGTGGTATCATAGCAGACTGCTCTTGATTGCTTTTTTTTTTCAGTGCATGTCCCCGATGAGGTTCGAGTATAGCAAGTTGGGTCTCGATATTGTCTCTCTTGAAGACAATCGCTCTCGCACGCCCAATAAAATTTCCACGGTGGAAGAAAAGAAACGAGGGAGTAGACGATTCTATCAATTTGTTCCTTGAGCAAGCTCTCACGCGACAGAGGGGCGAAATGATGGAGAATGTTTTCCACATCCTTCAATGTCTACCAATAGCAACATGCACATCTTCATGAAACAACCACTTTGGAAGCACCTCTCCTTTCAAGGTACAATTTATCTTTGATATTCCCGTATTTGAAGGTCAGATAGATGCGTATGCCCTAGACAAATGGTTAAATCTGTTAGAAGGTTATTTCTCTGTTCATAATTTTTCCGACATGGAAAAGATCACCTTCACACTCCTTAAAGCTCCCCCCCATGTCAAACCTTGGTGGGAAACTTAGTGGGAGAAAAGTTCCACAAAGGAGTATGGAATATATGGGGCCGAGCCCACTTGGGATTTTTTTGTGGATGCAATAAAGGAATAGTATTACCCTATTGGCAACTATGAGGACCAGTACATGAGATGAACCACACTGCGGCAAGAGAGGGGTGTTATGTACATAAAAATACACATAAATAAGATATTAAATGAATATAACAACTAAATAATAAATAATAAATAGTTATTGATAATGAAAAGACATGGCTTTGGTTATGGGAACCCCTGCGTGGGTATATAAGCAAGCCCTCACTTCTCGATTGTAATCATCCATTATTCATTTTTATCTATCAATATATATTTATTATTCCAATTTATAGCTCTTGGTTATTTATTACATTGGCATCAAAGCAAGTCGCTCCTTTTAATTCCCCACACCCCCTCTCGTAACCCTCTCCATTTTCTACTCCTACGCACCAACCTCCCTTTACCTCCACTCCCACACGCCCAACCCTCACACTACAATTCTCACCTTTCCCGCAACCCTCTCCCTTAGTCCCTCGTTCACATCAAGCCCTTCCCCACAACCATTCTCATGACCCACACCCCCTTCCCTCTGCCACAGTCCACGCATCCACACACCCCACATTCCCTGCCCCACAACCATTCTCGTGACCCACACCCTTTCCCCACAGTCCATGCATCCACAAACCCCACATTCCCTGCCCTGCAACCATTCCCGTGACCACACTCCCTCATTCCCCCCGACCAGACTCCCCAACTCCCCCCGACCACATTCCCTTGTTCCTTCCCCCAACCACTCCCCTCGTAACGACTGCAGACACCGCAGACCCCCCCGTCCTCCACCCGCTCACACTCTAGACACCACACTCCCCAACACACCCCACAGACCCTGCCGAGACACCTCGCAGACCTTATCCCGACACACCGTCCCACACCTATCCGCTACCCCCGACCTCTGCGTCTGTCCCCGTGTCCCTCTCCCTTGTTCCCCCACCTCCAACCAACAAAATCCCGACAGACCCACGGCCAATCAAATCCCCCCAACATATTCCTTGACAAGCTTGCCCACCATATATTAATTCATACTTACGGTCATATGATTTCAAAAAAAAAACCCACTTAAAAAAAAAAAAAATTAATTAATTTTTAAATTATTAATTTTTTTCTTTAAAAAAAAGAAAGTTAATCATATAAAGTTATTAAAACGTTAAATTTTATATTAAAGATTGACTATTTAAGGGCATCTTAAAATCTAGTCAAAATTGTTGGGAAGTATTCACCCCCAAATACCAGAAAAATGGCAGAATTAAAAACCCAAATCGAAAAAATAGACTAAGAATGCAAAAATTCCCGACAATTACTCGAAAAAGCATTACAACAAAACTATTGAGGAGTTGCGAGAGGAAATTAAGGTCAGTAATGATGCACTCAGACAAGAGTTGACTCATAATCTTAAAGAAGAAATTTCAAAGGAAGTCGGAAGCGAATTATGAAAAGGCATGGAAATTCTAAAACAAGATCTTAAAGACAATATTTTTCAAGAAATCAGGGTTAACTTACAATGAGGTTTGGGAAACTTTAAAAGAGAAATAAAAGATGATTTGCAACAAAGTCTGGGTCTAATAACACAACATCAGGAAGCGAAGCATGATGAGCTTTTAAAATTAATAAAAGATCAAGGGCACCAACAAGCCGCCCAATCATAGCCAAGTGATTCAAGCACATCCAACACATCACCACCACCACCGCCACCGCCTCCCTACAATTCAAATTCCAAATTCCAAACCCATATCACAATATCAACCCCTAATAATTTATCCTCTGAAAGCCAAAATTGAACTATCAAAATACAACGGCGGCGATAACCAATGTGTGGCTTGGTTTAACAAAACTGAAGAATATTTCCATATATATAATATTACAACTGATGAAGAAAAGGTTAAATATGCATCCATGTACCTCGAAGGCATTGCATAAAATTGGTACATATGGTGGAAAGGAAGAATCCAGTCATACACTTGGAACTCCTTCAAAAACGATTTTTTTAAAAGATTCCAGGGCATTTCGGAGCAAGAATTCTTTTCAAAACTCACCAGGTTGCAGCAGAAAGGCAGCGTAGATTAATTTACACATCAATGTGAATCAGGAATGATTTTAAGAATGAAAATTTATTTTAAAATGTAGAAACCTTGGTGAATCATACTAATCCTTCATATGTCAATTATAAATGTTTGGCGATATTTTTGTAGAATATTCAAATTTCTAAGTATTTTATATAGTTTTTATAAAATTTTGGTTATTTTTAAGGTAAAATAATTTTATCCTATAGAATTTGGGAGAATCATTTTTAAAATAGCGAATCTCATTTTTGGAAAACCATGGAAAATTAACCCATGAGAAAAATTTAGCCCCTAATATCATCCCTGATGGGAATCCCTTGCTACCCGAGTATTTGGATTATCTAATGATCAATTACTCCAGTCTTACATAGGTGGTCTCAAGCCACATATCCAAGATGAGTTAAAATTTCATGAGGTCACTACTGTTAAAATAGAAAGATGCAAGGCAAAAGCAACAGAAGAAAAGCTAGAAGGCCAATCAAGATTCGACAAGTTTTATTCAAGAAGAAACATAAACCAGAACACAAACACATAAACTGACAAATATATACCACCCAACTTACGAGAAGAAAATAGAAGAAGTCTGGATTACCAAAGAATAAGAGAAGGAAAATGTAAACATTGTGGAGAAAAATGGGACCCAAGACACAGGTGTCGCATAGAAGACAATTCAAAAAAATTATACACTTGTCAAGCAGAAAACAATGATGAATCAGACTCAGAAGAATCGGTGACTAAAGAAATGGAAAACATCCAAAATGACGTGTCAAATCTCATGGGTAATGACACATCGAGAATATCATTAGCAGCCATCATAGGCATTAGCCAACCACAAACGCTCAAATTAAAAGGACACATAAAAAAATATAATGTCATAGTATTAATCAACACAGGAAGTACCCACAATTTTCTCAACATCAATGTTGCAAGGAACCTCAAATTATTTGTATATCCAGTCCCAGACATGAAGGTGATGGTTGCAGATGGTAAGAAAATCGAGAATGTAGGAAAATTCCATAAGGTGAAACTCCAAATTCAAGATTTCAATTTGGAATCTGAATTTTACACCGTACCCCTGGGACGAGTAGACGTGGTTTTAGGAGTCCAATGGTTGCAAACTTTAGGCACATACTCAGTCAATAATCAAGATCATCTCATCAAATTCAAATGACAAGGGAAAACTTGTAAATTATATGGTTTTTAGCCTCCCCAAACACAAGTTGTATCATCCCAACAGATGGAAAAGATGATCCGGAAAGGAGCAACTACCTATTTTATCCAATGCCACCAAATGGGAATACAAGAACCAGAACATGACTCCAAAAACTTAGAAATCCAAGATCTAATTAAAAACACAAGAATGTATTTCAAGACCTTCCCATGGAATTACCACCACAAAGAAGAATTGAACATATAATTTAAGTTAAACCGGGATCAAGTCCAGTCAAGGTTATACCATAAAGATACCCCCATCATCATAAAACAAAAATAGAAAGATTAGTCCAAGACTTGTTAAAATGTGGTGTCATCATAAAAAGTAGAATCCCATATGCAGCCCCAGTTGTGTTAGTATGAAAGAAAGATGGTTCCTCTAGATTATTCATAGATTATCGTGGGCTTAACAAGATAACAATAAAGAATAAATTCCCCATTCCTTTCATCGAAGAAATGTTGGATGAACTTCATGGAGCCAGATTTTTTTCAAAAATTTATTTGAGATCGAGATATTACCAGATTAGGGTAATATTAGAAGATGTACCCAAGACCACTTTCCAGACTCACGAAGGACACTACGAATTCAAGGTGATGCCCTTTGGGCTAACTAATGCCCCTGCTACCTTCCAAGCAACTATGAATGAACTATTTCATCCACACCTAATAAAATATGTCTTAGTCTTCTTTGATGACATTCTAGTGTATAGCAAAACATGGAGGGAACATGTAAATCATTTGGGAAAAGTATTGTCTATTCTAGAAAAAAATCAATTCTATGCAAAAATGTCAAAATGTACATTTGGAAAGGAGGAAGTAGAGTATCTTGGTCACATTATATCCAAAAAGGGAGTCAAGGTAGATCCAAATAAAATTAAAGCAAGTACATAATGGCCCAGGCCAAAGAGTATATCTAAGTTAAGAGGATTTTTAGGCTTGGCGGGATACTATCCAAGATTCGTAAAAAACTATGCTCATCTAACTAGTCCCCTAACAAATCTCCTAACGAAAAACTTCTTCCAATGGAATGAAGAATATGAAAAATGTTTTGAAAATTTAAAGAAAATTATGTCCACAACCCTCGTGTTAGCTACACTTGACTTCTCAAAACCCTTCATAATTGAATGTGATGCTTCAGGTTTTGGGATCAGAGCAGTCTTGATGCAATATGGACACCCAATAGCATTTGAAAGTAGGAAAATAAACAAAAAATAATGCTTACAGTCCACATACAATAAAGAAATGCTTGCAATCATGCATGCATTAACCAAATGGCGACAATATCTCTTGGGAAGCAAGTTATTGATACGTACAGATCATAATAGCCTACAATATTTGTTACAACAAAAAACATTGATTACTGAACAATAGAAATGGATAGAAAAAATTGCCACATTTGATATGGAGATATTACATAAGAGAGGAAAAGATAATATAGTGGTTGATGCCCTCTCATGAAAAGACGAAGAAGCACAAGTTTTTGCAGTATCAATAGAAATTATGGAATGGTTGAATGAAATCCGAATTGAATATGCCAAAAACACAGAGACGTGTTCCATAATCAATGATTTAACCCAATACCCCAAGTTTGAATGGAAGAATGACATATTATGGTATAAGGGAAGAATTTATTTGAATACCAATTCAAAATTTAAAACCAAGGTACTTCAAGAAGCTCATGATTGTCCGACTGCAGGTCACGTTGGATTTTTCAAAACATATTATAATGCTCATCAATCATTCTTTTGGAAAGGAATGAGTACAGATATTCAAAAATATGTAGCAGAATGTGACCTTTGCCAAAGAAACAAGAGTGAAAATATATCAACACCCGGGGTACTCCATCTGTTACATATTCCTAACCAAAAATGGGAAGAAATTTCAATGGATTTCATTGAAGGATTACCCATATCAGAAGGAAAAGATAAAATCTTGGTGATAGTAGACAGACTAACCAAGTATGCACATTTTATGGAAGTAAGAAAAACAGAATCCGCAAAACAAATCGCTGAAGTCTTCTGTAAAACCATTTATAAATTACATGGTTTTCCCAAGGTCATCGTCGGTGATAGAGATTCCAAGTTTAAAGGGAACTTTTGTAGGGAGTTTTGCAAACAAATCAAGATGTCTCTTAATATGAGCTCAGCTTACCATCCCCAAACAGATGGACAAACATAAATTGTCAACAAATGCTTAGAAACCTACCTTCGTTGCTTCGTCACTGATAAGCAAAATAAATGGCTTCAATGGTTGCACCTTGCTCAATGGTGGTATAACTCCACGTATCACACATTGGCTAAAATGACACCATTTCAAGCTCTTTATGGATATCAACCACCATCTTGGAAAGAGTTAGCCACTAATCAAACAAAAGTTGCATCAGTAAAAGACCTTTTAGACGAAAGTAAAAAAATTGTTCAAATACTCAATGAAAACTTAGCTACAACAAGAAACAGAATGAAGCAACAAGCTGATCAACACCGAATAGAAAGAGAATTCGAAGTTGGTGAATGGGTATTTGTGATACTTCAACCCTACAAACAATTATCTCTTAAACATCAAGGAAAGAATAAATTAGCTCTGAAATTTTATGGACCATATCAAATTAACAAAAAAATCAGTCACATAGTTTATGGGTTAGAATTACCAGATAAAATCCATATTCACAATGTTTTTCATGTATCATGTCTAAAAAAGGTTGTAGGACAACACCAAAAGGTGCAAACACTGCTCCCTATGTTGGATGAAGAAGGAAGAATCATTTTAGAACCAAAAGCCATTATTGACACTAGAGAAAAAAAGTTGTGATCTCGCATAATCAAGGAATATCTTATTAAATGGAAAAACCTTCCAAAAGAAGATGCAACATGGGAATCAGAACATTTTCGCCAGTTACACTCGTCGTTACTAGTGCTTTGAAGACAAAGCAATTTTAAGGGGAAGGCAATGTTATGTACATAAAAATACACATAAATAAGATATTAAATAAATATAACAACTACATAATAATTAATAAATAATTATTGATACTGAAAAGGCATGGCTATTGGTTATGGGCACCCCTGCGTGGGTATATAAGCAAACCTTCACTTCTCGATTGTAATCATCCATTATTCATTTTTATCTATCAATATATATTTATTATTCCAATTTATAGCTCTTGGTTATTTATTACAAGGGGCCAAGCAGTTCCAGAGTTCACCAATACCTTCCATACCTTGCGCACCAAGCTGGGTATCAAAGACTCTAAATGAAATTTGGTTTTGAAATACCGTGGGGCTCTACACAGATACATCCAAATGGATTTTCTGGACATTTCATAACTCGGTGTTGCTTATCGATATGTTGTTAAAATCGAGCAGAAATTTAAGCACTAGAACAAACAGGAGTTCGCGTCTCCAAATCCGAAACAACCAAAATATGATAAAGACGACCCTAACAAACAGTCTCCTGAAAACCATTCCAAGCCACAGGAAAAGAAGGGTCACAGGAAGACAAAGAAGGACACCGGAAAATGGTGGGATTTCCACAAAAGCCCCTGGCACAACACCGATGAATGTCGCTCAAAACAATCATTGGTGGCCGATATCAAAGAAAAGGAGCC
Organism: Picea mariana; assembly: GCA_032191745.1. Classification (NCBI taxonomy): domain Eukaryota; kingdom Viridiplantae; phylum Streptophyta; class Pinopsida; order Pinales; family Pinaceae; genus Picea; species Picea mariana. The sequence goes on along the minus strand of JASDQU010371886.1, from coordinate 40,934 downwards.
AAACCCCGATTCAGAATTTGATTTTGAAAATACTAGTAAAAGAAATATCATCGACGCAGGCCCCACTGCTATTGTCGCGACTACATCAATTCAGCCAAAAGAACCAACAGATCTTGAAGAGGGGGAGCGCGTTTTTCATTCATAGATGTGGGTGAAGGGGACCCCGATGCATTTTATTGTTGATAGTGAAAGCCAGAAGAACCTCATCTTAGTAGAGGTCGTCAAACAATTGGGATTATCGACAACACCACACCCGCAGCCATACAACATCAGGTGGCTTCGTGAGGGATGAGATCTTCGTGTCAGCCAACAGTGTCTATTGTCATACAACATCCAACCCTTCAGGGATGAGGTATTATGTGATGTTTCCCCACTGGATGTCTATGATGTTCTTTTGGGCCAACCATATATGTGGAAATGCCATGCTATTTATGAGTTTCGACCCCGCAGTGTCATTGTTTCTCTAGGGGGTCATCTCTACAGAATACCAGAGGTAGTTCCGACTACTGTTCCACCTGAACAGTGTCGCAAGGTAGTATCTCATACTACAAAATTCATCTTATTCACAATCTGTTCAAAAGGTGAACAAAAGGATATTGCAGCCACTACAACCTCAACCCAAGCACCTTCTATCCAACAGAAGCAAGTCGACAAGATTGCAACAAAGTGTAAATATTCCTTCTACACACATGCATCTCATGTTGCCAGACTGGTTAAAAAGGTCCAACCCTTCCAGCCACATGTTCGTGACAACCTTCAACAAGCTAAGCAACGTAACTTCTCCAACAAGGCAAGCAACTCATTAAGATGCAGATTCAACAAACGCTTTTCCCTCTCCCCCGTGCAATCATCGCAATGGATACCATTACTTCCTAAGGAGGGAGGATTGATCCAGGTGGATATCGGTGGCCACCCAACTTTTCCAACTAGCTCAAAACAATTTTTTGGCAAGTTTGGCAATTTACTATTTTTAGCAGTTTTTAACTTCCAGGGCCATTTTGAGGGCCTAAATGAAGGTTTTTTGGGATCGAGCTTCTCAATGATAGTTGAAGGCTTTGATTGAGCCCCCTAAATGAATTTTCTTGATGATACCTTTCCAACGAACTATCGTGGGCCCCAAACAAAGATCTCCCCCGAGAAGTTGATACACCAAACTACCCAAAACGGGGTCCACAAATCTGTTGGCTTTTGATCTTCCGAGGTTAGGGTTTTGGATTTTCTTTATGATAAAAAGGGATTTAGAGCCTCATTGTAGAATCATCTTCTTGCGAATGCGAGTAGCAGACACATCTTTTCTCAGAGATAAGTTACCACCATTCCAGTGAGTCTTTCACTCTGTATTTTTACAGACTTTGTACATTTTCGCTCATTAATAGAAAAATTTGTATTACTCTATCTCTGTGTTTATGGTTGCATCTTTGAAACATTTATGTTATATTATTGGATATCTGAGATATCTCTGTACATTTATTTATTATATCTTCGCTCTCATTTCATGCCGAAAATAATCTAGATCATGTATTGAGCTCAATCTCGTAAAGAATATAATGAGAGCTCATAGAAAAAACTATGGAACTCACTCCTTGAATTTACAAGTGAAGCGATACATATGTATACACAATCAAATGATTAAATTCATTAAATGAGGCAATCCCCAATGTTCTTCCTCGAACAAAATAGAAGAGGATAACTTCTTCCTCAAACCCTAGAGACAAGTCTTAGGACAAGCATTGGTTGTGCAATTTGACCACGGGCATGAACCCCATATTGACTTGCCCAACTTTGATCAACCAACTAGTTGGGCATGTGAATCCTTTAAATTGTAAACTATCATTCATGTAAAATTAAAGAGTTGTTATTGAGGTGGCACGTTGAATCACCTACTAATGTAGAGAATGAGTTGGTGCCATGTGGATTGATCAATGGTGTTGGAACCACGACATGCTAAATATTGGGTAATGGTGACCACATTATGCATGTCAAGAAGTGGATAATGGTCATGTAGGAGTTTGTCATGGGGCGTGCTTAGCTTTAATCTCACTATTTAAGTGTGTTGCAAACTAAAAAGGCCTAGTGTTAGCACTCATAACTGACTTGGGTTGCATGCAAGTGAATCCCGAGGTAACCTCGAACCACTTTTGATTGGAAGCTGCCCCCTTCCAACCCGAGAGGGATCTCTCGAATATATGTCACAATGGGATATTCAATAAGCTCGAACAATGGGCAGATCTGTGGGTTTCAAAAGGTTTGGAATTTAAGTTTGTGGGTTGGATCGGGAAGGTAGTCCATTGGGCATGGAGTCAAATGATCATGCAAATAATAAGAGTTTTTCGGCAATGGAAATCCATGAAAAAGAGGTGAGGTAGAAAATACTTACAGAGAGAAGGATTTATAAATGTGTGATAGCAGAAATAGAGAGAAAACAAATCAATATACGAAGAGCACTTAGCAAAGAGTGAATTCTAACAAAGGATGAGTTCTGGGCTTTCAGTTCCCTGCAAGAAACAATCTATAACCAGTCCTCCAACAAAGCATCTAACATAAGGATGAATTCTGCAACATAAAATAGTTACAAATCTAGAAGAAAAGTGGTGATGAAATCGAACTTAATGATATTCAAACTAAGCAAGTGAACGAACTATGCAAATAATGTCACAATAATCTCTGCTGTAGATTAAACATGGCTCTGCACTATTTTATTAAACATGAAAGCAAAATATTACAGTGCCAGGAGTACTACTCCTGTGCTTCTCTTTTCCCCCCTCTCTTAAGCATTTCTTCTATCTATTTATAACAAAAGAAAAGGCAACAGTTGGAGCTGCGAGCTGGCCTCCTTTCCATGAAAATATCTAATAATTTATTCTATCTAACAACTTGACTAACAACCTATGCTATAAAAAGGGAAATTGTTGGTGACTAATCCAACCAATCTTTGAACTAACTTGATCCCCCTTTGGTGCACAACTCCTTGTTTGCCATGTGTCTTTTAGGAGCATGTGGCTGCCATCATGCTGCCAGCTATTGTTTCTGCAATTTTTTTCATCATCAGCTATCCAAAAAGCTGTTAGCTCGACCCCCCTGGATTCCTGGTATTTCTTGGTAGCATCTTTGGGTAGCACTCTGAGTAGCGCACTTTGTAGTGCCTTCACCAAACTTCATGAGACTCTATAGCGCAATCTCAAAACTGGACAAGTAGCAAATAGGTAGAGTCAAATCTTCGTATCCTCTGTGCAGACTTCAGTCTCTGCGAAAAATTAGGTAGCAATTTTAGGTAGCGCCCGCCTGTGTGTTCCCTGTGTAAAATCCAGTCTCTGCCAGAAATTTGGTAGCACCCAAATGTTCATGATGAACCACTTGCCTTTCATGGTTTTTTTCATTGCATTGACTGCCTGTGCTGTGTTCATATCCCATACAAAGATATGAGTATACATTCCTCGAGATACAGAACAGTCTTATCTCCTGAACTTGTGGCAATGCCACTGTCCCTTTAATATATTTATTTGTGCAGTCGCAACTCTTCTTCACAGAGGCTCATCCATTGACTTGACAATTTCAGCAGCCTTCCCTTTACTTGAACTTAGTCTTCTAGAAGAATTCATTTCATCTTCTTTCATAGCAGAAATAAATCTGGATACTTCTTTCTGATGTACAAATCTAGAAGAAGTCAACTTGACCAAAATTTTGCCCCCTGTTGATCTTTTTTTCATTACAGAGCTTTCGGCAGCTAACACGACCTGAATATAACAACCTTAGCTGCCGAAAATCTGGGGATGAGATTTTTCATAATCAGTGATCTGTTCATCAAGATCAGTCATGTGCCCTTTTAGCACATTGTTCCTCTACTGCAATTTCTAATTTGCTTCCTTCACCTTCAATTTGCACAGGCTTTGAGGGAGATGCCTTAAGCTGTGTAATGACCTGAATTACCTCTTTTTCCAATGAGGAAACTGCTCTCTTAGACCACCTGGTTCTTGATATACTAGATTTAGACCACTTGCAGAGGTTCTTCTTTGGTTCCATAAGATCACTGAAAACCTGCTACAATTGATTCTGCAGAAGAAATAATACGAAAGAAAACCTAAAGAAGAAACCTTTCTCTGAATGAAAGCAAACCTTGGTGTTCCTTTGGCTGTCGAGCAATGGCTTCCTCAGTTTACTTTTATTTCCAAGCATAGATCGTTGTACACCAAAGGTTCCTAGGGCTTTCAGATCTGTCTTCTGTGAATATCCGGTGGTTAGAAATCAAACCGCTAGCATGTGACTTTCATTATTCATTTCTCCCCTGTAGCACATAGATGGATCCTCTCTAGCGTAAAACAAAGACTGTTCGATCTCAAACTTCAATGCTCTATGCAACCCGCAAATTCTTTCATTCATTTCAAATTTAGATATTTGCATACTAGACTCCATGGATCGTAAATCTTTCAATCGAAATAGGTGATGAACATGTATGATGGCGAATCGATTGTTGCAGACACTCAGGTGGCCGTTTTTTAGATTTGCACACCCGCGGGCTCCCATCAACATGAATGCAACAGTTCTTTACTCTGACTGTGTCTTCCTTAGAATGGCAGCTAGGGTCGGATCTTCATCTTTGCACCATGACACCTTTCTCAAGTTATTGGAGCAGTGCGATGAGAGAAGTGGAGTGAAACTCGCCGCTTGCGCGTGGCTTGTTGTGTCGACCTAGTTTATTGCGTGGCTAACATAGGAATTTAGGCATGTAACTTTAACTTGTGGCTTAACTCTTAGACTCGTGGCTTAATGAGCTAGATTTTGATGTGTTGCGTGGTGATAATGGTTTGCTGCCTGCGCACTTGATATGTAGAAGAAAACTTCTCAGTCCCTTGTATTGAATAGGTTCCTCCTCCTCATGATTTGGCACTCAGTGTTGCCATGTAGAACTGCTCCACAATAACACCAGCCTGAAGAGACAACTACAAAATAATGGTATTGGGCTCGAGAATTGACTAGTGAGTCCCCCAAATTTTGGTAGAAAGACAATAAACCATAAACCCGAGAGGCCTTAGACATATGCATAATATGTTAGGTTTAAAGGCCTTGGCCCCTAGGATACTCGAACACATACACTTCTTCTTTGATAATTTTACAATTGCAAATCTAAAAGGCAAAAACAACTAGGGTTTTAGGCAATATTAACAACACTTTTGGAATGCAGGTCAAAGGGCAAAGCAAAAATATTTCCGGGAAAAAGTAATCACCTAGAGATTGATGAATAACCTAGAGGTTAAGACAATGGCCAAAATACTGAAGAAAGCAATAAGTCAAATAGAGAGAGAGATGAAAATGCTCTCAAAAGTCCATTACATTTTGATCGCTAACACCTAGCATGCACCAAATTAAGTGCTATGATACATGTATCAATATTCTTTCAATATATCCTCTATGTATACACAATGAGATGATTAAATGCATTAAATGAGTCAACCCCTATTGTTCTTCCTTATGCACAATAGAAGAGGATAATTGATTCCTCAAACCCTAGAAGCAAGTCTTAGGATAAGTCTTGACTTGGTCCAATTTAATTATGGGCATGAACCCCATATTGACTTAGTCAACTTTGATTAGCCAACTAGTTAGGCATGTCAATATTTTAAGTTGTAAACTCTCATTGTTCTAAATTAATGAGTTGTTACTAATAAGGTGGCATGTTGAATCACTTGTTGATATGGAGACTGAATCAGTGCCATGTGGATCAAGAAATGGTGTTGGATCCATGACATGCTAAATATTAGGTAGCAATGGCCACATTAGGGATGTCAAAAAGTGCACAATTTCCACATAGGATTTTTCCATGGGGAGCGTTGACCACTGATCCCACTATGTAAGCATGTTGCAAACTAAGAAAGGTCCAACATGCACCAAAAGTGTTATGATACATATATCAATATTCTTTTGATATATCCTCTACTTGTGTAATAAATAATATGATCCATTAGGTTAATGCAAGTATTTAGTTTCTCAAAACATGATGAGATAAAATAGACGAATTTTGTTATGATAGAGAAAAACCATAATTTTTGGAAGCCTTTTGGTTTGCTACAAAATCCAAACAAGACACAACATCATCAATTGTTTGGTCATGAATGTTAGTTTAATTAGTGAGGATATTAAATTCTAGTTAAAATCATGACATAATCAGTTAGGGTATTGTATGAAACAAATTGAAGAATCCCTTAGGTCTACAATGTAGGTCATGCCATGCACATGCTAACACAAGATTTTTTGTTGAAAGTGCATTGTATCCTACAATGCATGGTTATGTATGCTACTTCATGGTGGTAAATCAAAGAGTTGTACCTTCAATTTGTTATCTCCCCCCTCAGGTTTGGAATCTTAAGTAGAGCACTACTACAATACAAGGTTGTAGCGTTGCTTATTTGTGTCGTCACAACCTATTTTATCATTTAAAAAAAAAAAATTGATGGCATGTGTCGAGATTTTGAAACATGAATTTGTGTCGACTTTGCATCAAATATACAATGATAATAATATTGAAAAAATGTTATTTATGTCTTGTGTCATTACAACATCAAATATCATCACTTTTTAATTTTTTGCATTGTTTTAGTTAAAAAAATCATCATGCACCATGGACATTGTGTTGTGTATAAATAACATCTCGTATATAAATATATAACATCCTATCAACATCATATTTGTTTCATAATATTGTATTCTATGAAAAACTACATCTTGTGAAATAGTTGTCATATTTGCACACAATTCTAATGTCATTCTTTTAGGTAGCTCCAACTAATCATTCACAAAAATGCAGTCTACAGAACCTAATGCAAGGAATCATAAGGTCATTATGAAGGGAATGACAAAACCCGATGTAAAGAATCATAAGGTAATTATGAAGGGAGCAATGTAGAACTAGATCTTGCAAACATATATTTATTTATTCAAGCAAGCATACATCCTCCTTGAAACCCATATTTCCTCTTCAAAATTCATGCCAATACACTACAATAAAGAGGAAAAACCAACATTCAAGCTGCTACTAAGTACCTATAAGTATTGTCATATACCACCTAGACTAGGTTCATGCTAAATAATTCTTCCCTATTATGATATTTGATTTTGGTAGACTTGATAAGACCTTGATAAGACATACTCAATGACATATCTAAGACATATGCGAGTTTGGAAATAATTTATTAATAGTTAATATTGTTTTTTAATTAATTTTTTTTATTATATTTAATAATAATTTGTTATTATTAAGGATTATTTAATAACTAATGTCAATTATTGTAACTATTTTTATATTTTTTATAATTAATACTAATTAAGATTATTAATAATAATAATTGATTAATAATTTATAATAAATTACTAATCACAATCATAGTCCATCGTGTTCGTCGCAAATATTTATATATATTAATACCTAATCTTTGAAGTTAATTATGAAGGGAGCAATGTAGAACTAAAGGTTGAAAAAATATATTTATTTATTTAGGCAAGCATACATCCTCCTTGAAACCCATCTTTCCTCTTCAAAGTTCAGGCCAATACACTACAAAAAAGAGGAAAAACCAACATTCATGTTGCTACTAAGTACCTATAAGTATGGTCATATACCACCTAGACTAGGTTCATGCTAAAGAATTATTCCCTATCAAGATATTTGATTTTAGTGGACTTGATAAGACATACTCAGTGACATATCTAAGAATTATGTGAGTTTGGAAATGATTTATTAATAGTTAATATTGTTTTTAATGAATAAAAAATACTATATTTAATAATAATTTGTTATTGGACCTTAATGAGCCTCATCCAGATGCAATTATGGAGCATAAACAGGTCAAATTAGAGATGGGTAGTTGAGCTCTGTTGCTATCATGTTTTGTTTCTCGTTATGTATTAATGGTATCTTCTACCAGCAGTACTCGGTGAAATATAATCACAGTAGTTTTGTTAGGGAAGGAGGATGCAACACCAATCATGTTATTGTTTCAAATCCTCCAAATGTTATAGTCTCTACTCTAGTTGTTTTTTCTTGAAGGCCTGTAATGACCTCTCTTTTGTAAACCAGTGGATTCATCCACACTTTTAATATGTTTTTCCCAGTTTCTGTTAAATAATAATAATAATAATTTGTTATTATCAAGGATTATTTAATAACCAATGTCAATTATTATAATATTTTAAAAAATAATTATAATTAAGATTAATAATAATAATAATAATAATCGATTAACAGGGGAAACATGTGAGGGGGTGGAGGGGGGGGTGGGATAATACATAATCCTTGAGGACATACCATGATCAATTATGCATGGGGTTTAGGTACAATGACAAACAATGAGGCAGAGGTGTATGCCCTCTTCGAAGGCATCATGTCGGCTCTTTCGACCAAGGTTTGAAGGATAACAATATACATAGACTCTATGATGGTAATCAAGGCTATTGTCAATAAGAAAATTACTGGAGGTAATGTTTACACTGGCATCATATCACAGATCCTTTCTCTCCTAAACAACTTTGAATATTACTCCCTTTTTCATATAAAAAGAGAGCTAAAATTGATCGCTGATAAAAAAAAAGCCAAGGAGGGAACTAACCTAAGGAAAGGGGAAAATAAAGTTAGTGGGAGTATTAAACTCCTTCCCATCCCTTAATTGAATATGAATCAGCTTTTAATGTCATTGGAAGGATGATGACATAGGTTTTTAATGATCCATGCCTCACACAATTCAAAGAATATCGAATTGAACCATGCATTCACTCCAACATCTGTGGGTTTTCTCTTCCAGATCTTGACACGGTGGGAAGGGTTATTTATTTCAAGCAGTTTTGTGAGGTTCCTTGATTCGTCCAAATTCAGATTGATGTTTGTATTCCTCTGTTACCGGGCAATTTCAGGTTCTAAACTATCATTTTGGTAGGTTCTCATCACCAAATTTGTCATTTATTTGGTCATTTCAGAACTTTTGCTTTTGATTTAGGGGATAGTTTTTCTTTTAATCCGATTGGGTTTCGACCTGTTCACGTGGTATTTGGATGGGAGTTGAGTAAAATCTGTTGTAAATTCAAGAGTTTTGGGTCTCCTCTCTATTCTCTCCTTTGTACGCTTGTTGGCCTCTCTTTGGGTTTTCTTCCTCTCTTTTACGAGTTTCGAGCTGAGTTCAATTCCTTTTTCCTCAACTAGATTTTGGGGTTTTTTCCTTCCTCTCTAGTTTTTTGGCTCTCCCATATTGTGCCATGAAATTATAACCCTATTTCTAGTTGTACCTTTAGTTTTTTTTCTTTGGGTATGACCTGCTCATTTGGATTCTAGTTGGAAGTTGGTTTGTTGGAATCGTCTTGAGCCTCAAAAGTATAAACTTATATCCAACAATGCTATTATTTTTGTGATTGGGGTTCAAACTACTCATTTGGTTTATGGTTACGAGTTAGGTAATTCCTGCAATGATTCTAGGTTTTATGGGTCTTCTCTTAACTCTCTCCTTTGCAAGTTTGTTGGCCCCTCTCGTTTTCCTCTCTCCTTCTAGTATTGGGTCAAGTTAGATAGTGGTGGTGTCAGTCCTTAGCAGAATTTGGGGATAGCATGTGAGGCTCCCAATGTTTTGACACCAAATTGAAGGAAGCATCCACTCCCTAATTTTTTCAGCACCTACTGAAAGGAGACACCAATCCCCTTCAAATACAATCCCAAAATCACTTCTTAAATCTGCATAGAAAACTACTCAGAATTGTACCTCAAATATGCAAACTTGTAAGATTCTCCACGAGTTAAAATTTCCATTTCTAATTCTAGAACTTGGACCTTAGATATTAGGATCTTATCTCCTTCTAATGCAACAATTGAAATTCAATTTGGACCTACCAAGCTTCAAATATAACCATTTTATCTCGGACACCTGTTTGGGACTAGTTTCTAGATTAGTCATAAACCCTAACTTACAACAAGTATAAATGTGTTGATGTAATGAATCATGATCTAAAACTTGTACCCAATCTTCTTCGATATGTTCTCTAAAATTCATCCAAATTTCTATCCTTGACTCATCCCTCAAAAAAAGTTATTGCGAAAATGGAATTATGACTCATTTTGAAGAAGAAAACCCTAGTTTAAAGAACCTCAACTTCCACTCAGTATAACTCCAAACTTGTAATGAGTCAAGACCTGAAATTCGTACCCAAGATCATTCCGTATCTATTCTGAAACACCTCCAAGTTTCACTATCTGAATCATTTTAGAAAAAAAGTTATATTGAAAATTCCAAGATGACCTTCAAAGAAAACCCTAGAACAAATCATCACAAGACTTCATCTTCCCTTGGAATTTTTCCCTTCTTCACTTCATCTTCCCTTGGAAATTCACTCCTCCGGGCTGAAATTGGATCCTCTTCCTTGGCTAGGTCGAATTTTTGTGATGAAAAATCCAAACCAGGATCCTCTTATTTATATGAATCTTCTCCACATGAGGGGGTGCGGGTCACACCTCTTCCTTAAGGATGACCAACCTTAGGGGATTATTTATTTTACATTTGGGGATTTTTCTCTTGGATTTAGGGGATTCTCACTTGGCTTTAGGGGATTCTTCTCTTGGTTTTAGGGGCTTCTTCACTTGACTTTGGGAGCTTCTTCACTTGGTTTTAGGGCCTCTTCAAGGCTCCATTTGTGTACAACTCAAAGTGGGTATGTAGAAAAAACGACATGCTATCTCATCCCGTGAGGTCCATGCTTAAAAGCTACGCCATAAGGGGACCACTTTGGAGTAATATACACTTATGTCAAGGATCCTTCAAGGCTCTTCAAGGCTTCTTCAAGTGGACACATCATCATCACTTTTAGGGGCTTCTAGGCTTTTCTTTATGGCTTCTTCTAAGGATGACATAAAAAAAAAAAACTTTCCAACAATACCCCTCTTTGGCTTTGATGACAACTTAATAAAACAGCTGTGCTCCCCCTATCTTCATGATCTAATCCCAATGACTATATTGTCCTCTTGTCTTCATGTTGACTCCCCATGTCTTCATGCTTCTATTTTTATTGTTTTTCACCCCCCCTTTGACATCAATGGAAAAGGGTAACTCCCCCTGATAGTATTCCCCTTTTTTTTTCTTGTAGAAGATTATGGAAATCAATTTGGAGAAGGAATTACTTCTAGTTTTTGTTGAAGATACTCAAATGTCTCCCTAGGAAGAGGCTTTGTGAATATGTCTACAATCTGTTCTTTTGTCCCAATGTACTCCAACTTGATATTATTTTCTGTGACTTGTTCCCGCAGAAAGTGGAACTTAATAGGAATATTTTTGGTATTGGAATGCATCACTAGATTATTGGAGATGTTTATAGATTGGTGTTGTCACAGAGTATCATAATAGGCTCATCATATCTCACTTGTATGTTTTAGAGGGTTTGCTTCATCCGAATAATCTGAGTACAACATGTTGTTGCTGCGATATATTCTGCTTCTTTTGTGGATAAGGATACCGAAGATTACTTCTTTCTCAACCAAGACACTAAGCAATCAACTAAGTAGAAATTTGCTCCACTTGTACTTCTTCTGTCATCAATACTTCCTTCCCAATTTGCATCCGTGTAGGTGACCCGAGTTAACTCATTTCCTTTCATATACCATAGCCCAAAATTTGTTTTTTCTTTAAGATATTTGAAGATCCTCTTCACTGCTAGAACATGGGTTTCCTTTGGTTTCGCTTGAAATATTGTGACCTATCCAACTGCTTGCATTACATATGGTCTTGAAGTTGTTGCATAGAGTAGACTACCAATCATTGATCTGTAGAGTCTTTGATCCGCTTCTTTAGATTCATCATCTTTTCTCAACTTGGAACCTGTAACCATAGGATTACTCATAGGTTTAGAGTCTTCCATTTTGAACTTATCTATCATTTCCTTGATGTACTTGGCTTGGGAAATGAAAATTCCTTCATCTACCTGATATATCTGAAGTCCCACGAAGAAAGTCAATTCCCCAATTAAGGGCATTTCAAATTCATTATGCATATCCTTGAAAAAATTCCGACTCAATCTTTCATCATCACTTCCAAAGATGATGTCATCAACATACAATTCAATAATAATCATACTGTCTTGATCCAATTTTATGTAGAGGTTACTATCTGCATTTCCCCTTCCAAATCCTTCTTGTTGTAAGTACTTGTCCAATCTTGAGTACCAAGATCTCGAAGATTGCTTAATTCCATACAGAGCTTTCTTCAATCTACAAACATAGTCTTCCTTTTCTGATAGTATAAACCCTTCTAGTTATTCTATGTAGACTTCTTCTTCCAATTATCCATTTAGAAAAGTTGATTTTACATCCATCTAACACAATTTGATCCTTTTGGATCATGCATAAGCCAATAACATTTTGATTGCTTCCATTCTGGCCACATAAGCAAAGGTTTCTTCAAAATTCCTTCAAATTGAGCATATCCTTTGCACACTAGTCTTGCTTTGTTACTTGTTACCTTTCCATCTTCATTTAGCTTGTTTCTAAAGACCCATTTTGTCCCAATCACATTTTTTTCCTCTGGTCTTGGAACTAGTTCCTATGTCTCATTCTTCTCTATTTGATTTAGTTATTCTTCCAAGCCTTGATCCAATGTTCATCATTTATGGCTTCCTCAAAGTTACTTGGTTCAACTATGGATAGTAATGAAAAATTTCCTTGTTCAAGTGTTTATGCTTGCCTTCTTCTTATGGTTTCTACTCCAACACTTCTATCTCCAATTATTTGTTCTAGTGGATGATTCTTCTGAACCCGATGGTTAGGTGTCCTAGAAGGTGTTTGAAAATATTACTAGTTGTTTTCTTCTTGTTTTGCTTCTAGATGCTTCTCTTCTTGTTCTCCCTCTTCTTCTTGCTTTAGTTCTTGATTTTCCCTTTTTTCAAAGATGTTTGAATTTATGCTTTCCTTCTTGGTCTTCAACAAGTCTATTTCATCAACTTTTACATTAATTATTTACACTATATTGTTGAGTCTTAGATTGTAGCACTTATATGCTTTGGTTTTTCATGCGTACCCAACAAATATGCCTTCATCCACCGGGGAGTCAAATTTTTGAATCTTCTTATCTTCCCTTTTTATGTAACACTTGCTTCCAAACACTCTAAAGTCCTTAACATTGGTTGGTCTTCCTTTCCATAACTCATATGGAGTCTTATCACTATTACTTTTGATCAATCCTTTGTTCAATATATGAACGACTATATGCACTCCTTATCCCCAAAATATATCACTTAACTTGGATTCATTCAACATGGTTTTGGCCATTTCTTGTATAGTTTTGTTTTTCCTTTCAACAACTCCTTTTTGTTGAGGTGTTATAATTGTTGAGAATTGTCTTTTTATTCAATGTTCTTCATAGAAATACCTGAATTCATTTGATGTAAACTCACCTCCATTATCTGATCTTAAGCATTTGCTTTTCAAATCAGTTTCATTTTCAACCAATTCCTTGAATACCTTGAAACATTAGAAGCTTCTGAATGTTTCTTGAGAAAGAAAACCCAAGTCATTATGGTGTAGTCATCAATGAGTAGCATGAAGTATTGTTCACTATCCAATCCTTTTGTTCTCGTGGGCCCACATAAATCAATGTGTACGATCTCTAATGGTTTTGTCATAGAGTATTCCTTTGTCTTGAATTCAACTTTTGTTTGTTTTCCATGCCGACAATGCTTGCACATAACATTCACTGGCTTTGTAATTTATGGAATTTCTCTTACAACTTACTTCTTGCTAATCTTGACAATATTATCAAAGTGTATATGTCCCATTCTCATATGCCAAAGTCAACTTTCATCTTCTTTTCCCAAATAACATCTTTCTTCTTCGATCTCTTTTAAGATGTATATGTTGTTTGGAGTCCTTGTCCCTGTCGCTACTAGTTTTCCCGATCCTTCTTTCCTTATTTCACATTCTTTTGAATTGAATATAAGTGCGTGTCCCTGATCACACATTTGACTCACACTTAGCAAATTATGCTTCATATTTTCAACAAGCAAGACATTTTTTCCATAACATCTTTGTTTCCAAGACTAATTGTGCCTTTTCCTATAATTTTGGTTGAGTCATCATTGCCAAACATGACATAACCCTATTTTTATTTATTTAATGCTAAAAATGTGTTTTTATCTCCAGTCATATGCTTTGAGCATCCACTGTCAATATACCAATGGCTTCTTCTATTTTGGGCTTGTAAGGAAAACCCACCTTCCTCAACCTTCAAATCTTCTTCCTTCATTTTACAAGTTCTCTGTTGTTCCCCTATATGATTAAAACGAACATGCCTAGTTTCCCTTGAAGAAAATATTACATCACTTCTGCAATTTCTGGCTATGTGTCCAAAATTGTTACATTTGTAGCATTCAATTTCATAACCCAGAGCACCAAAACTGTTATAATTTATGTCAAATGCCTCACGAGGCTTTCTGGGATAATTTCCTTCATAATGATTCTTGGGATTTTTGTAGCTACTTATGTTACATGTATTTCTACCCTTTGCACAGGCTCTATAGTTTATGGCTTTATGCCCAAAATGATTGCAAGAATAACACAAGACAAGAAAAATGTTTTGGTACCTAGGTGTGGGTGGTCTTCTAGTTGGTGTTATTCTTCTTAAATCACAATATTCTTCTTGAGTCTTCTTCATTGCTGGTTTTTGATTCCATGTTCCTCTGGATGCATAATCTTCTTCTTGATTCTTCTTTATTTCTGGTTTGTGTGTGTCCTCCTTTAGAGGTTTGCATTCTTCTTTCTTGATGGAACCCTTGATAATATCTACACAACTTCTTTGCTCCACTTCATTTCCTGTCATCATAGAGTTTGAACCCTCATCAATATTATTTTGTTTGTATCCAAGTCTAGACTTGTCATAGAATGGTTTTTTATTGCAAATGATTTCATCCAGTATTTTGGTGCTATTGCCAAAATTTAGTTGGATGCCATTCTTTTGTAGTTCCTTTCTTAGTGAGACCATTTCAGCTTCCAGATTCTCTGCTATTTTCTTCTTTTCTTCCAATTGTCTCTTGAGTTTTTCTTCAATCACTTTGGCTTATTCCAACTGAATCCTTAGATATATGATAGTATGCTCGGCTTCTTCATAATTTTTGCTAGGGTTTTTAAATCCTTCCTTCAGTTTACTTAACTCTTCTTTGAGAGACTTGTTTTTCTTCCTTGATATTCTTAGGTCACTTAAGGCATTGATCAATTATACCTCAAGATTCACTTCTCCTTCTTCTTCATAGTCTCCTTTATTATTTTTAGTAGTTTCCTCTTGAGTCTCTAATGCCATGAAGAGTACTCTTCTTGAGTCACTATCACTATCATCATCTTTATCAGATGATGAACTATGGTCTTTTGAATATAGACTTTTCTTTTTCAAATATCTTCGTTTATTTCTTTCCTTGTATCTTTTCTAATATTTCTTTTCTTTCTTAGGAACTTCGTCTTCATAACTATATGAAACCCTTGCATAAGGACATTTGGAAGCAAAATGGCCAACTTTACCACAATTAAAGCATTTGAAATGAAGCTTATCTTTATACTTGTCAGTTCCTCTTTTCAACTTTCTCACAAAGTTGGCTTCTTCTTCATTGTCTGAATCATCATTATTGTTGGAGCAGGGTTTTGACCTTGGCTTGTTCTTTATTGTCTTCTTGGAGGCAAAGAAAGATACTTCCCTTCTGAATGGATTTTCTTGTTCTGTTCTCATTTCATATGATGTAAGTATTCCATGTAATTCATCCATTCTCAATGTATCCAAATCTTGTCTTTCTTCCATAGATGATATTTTAGGGTCAAATCTCATTGGGAGAGATCTCACTATCTTTTGCACAATAAATGAGTTTTCAATATTTCTCCCCATCCTCTTATAATATTCACAATTTCATCAACTCGGAAAAAATAAGTTGCAATATCTTCATCTTCCTTCATTCTCAAATGTTCAAATTTTCCTCTGTAAGTATGAATCTTAGCTCCTTTGATTTTAGCATCTCCTTCATAAACATTATTGAGCTCATCCCATATTTCCTTTGAATAACCACAATGCATAACCTTAACAAATTATGAACCTATTAGAAGACTTAGAATGGAACTTATAGCCTTTGAATTGTATTCACCGAGATTTTTACCAACATTATCTATTGGTGGAGAAGTCGGTGCAGTGTATCCGTTTACAACAACTTGCCAAACATCAAATCCTTGTGCTTGCAAAAAGGCTCTCATTTTTATGCTCCAAAATGCATAATTTCACCCATCAAACAATGATGTTCCATTTTTGGTAAATTCTCCTTGATTATCCATGATATGCCTTCCAGTGGTTAAACTTTTCCTGAAGGAACCCANAATTTAAACTTCAATAACTACATAAAAATTAACCATTAATCATGTCATTCATCATCACATAAAATCATACACATTTCACATAGATTTTTACGTGGAAAACCAACTGGGAGAAAACCACAAAATCTTTTCTTAAGTAGTTTTAAGATTTTACAAGCACCAACTTGAAGGAAGCCTGGGTTTTCCAACACCTACTGGAAGGAGACACCAATCCCCTTGGAAAATTTTAAATGATTATACAAGATCAAATCAACATTCAAATACAATCCCAAAATCACTTCTTAAATCTGCATACAAAACTGCTTATAAATGTGCCTCAAATTCACAAACTTGTAAGATTTGTCACAAGCTCAATTTTCCATTTTTGATTCTCAAACTTGGACCTCCAATATTATGATGTATTATCCTTCTAATGCAACAAGTGGAATTCAATTTGGACCTACCAAGCTTCAAATATAACTGTTTTATATCGAAGACATGTTTGGGACTGGTTTCTGGATTAGTCACAAATCCTAACATCCAAGAAGTATAACTCCGTACCTATAATGAATCAAGATTTGAAACTTGTACCAAATATTATTCAATATCTTATTTGAAATTCCTCCAAGTTTTTCTTCTCGAATCATCCTTCAAAAAACGTTAGAGCAAAAATGGCAAGATGACTCGTTTTGAAGAAGAAAACCCTAGTTTAAAGAACCTTAACTTCCGTTGAGTATAACTCCAAACTTGTAATGAGTCAAGACCTGAAATTCATACCCAAGATTCTTCACTATCTCTTCTAAAACACCTCCAAGTTTCACTATTTGAATCATTCTAGAAAAAAAATTATATCAAAAATTCCAAGATGACCTTCAAAGAAAACCCTGGAACAATTCATCACAAAAGTTCATCTTCCCTTGGAATTTTTCCCTTCTTCACTTCATCTCCCCTTGGAAATTTGCTCCTCTAGGATGAAATTCACTCCTATTACTTGGTAGGTCGAATTGTTTTTATCAAAATGCCAAATGAGGCTCCTCTTATTTATATGAGTCTTCTCCACACGAGGGAGTGCAACCAAGGGTCACAACTTTTGGGTTGCACCTCTTCCTTAAGGATGGTTGACCTTAGGGGCTTCTTCTCTTGGATTTAGGGGATTATTCACTTGGATTTAGGGGCTTCTTCTCTTGGTTTTAGGGGCTTCTTCACTTGTTTTAGAGCTTATTCAAGGGTCCTTCAAGTCTCCAAGGGATTATTCACTTGGTTTTAGGGGCTTCTTCACTTGGATTTAGGGGATTCTTATCTTTTTTTTATGGGATTCTTCACTTGAATTTAGGGGCTTCTTCACTTGGTTTTAGGGCTTATTCAAGGCTCCATTTGTGTACAACTCAAAGTGGGAATGTGGAAAAAACTACATGTTATCTCATCTCATGAGGGCCATGCTTAAAAGCTACGCCATAAGAGGACCGATTTGGATTTATATACACTTATGTCAAGGCTCCTTCAATGCTCTTCAAGGATTCTTCAAGTGGACACATCATCATCACTTTTAGGGGCTTCTGGGATTTTCTTTAGGGATTCTTCTAAGGTTGACATCAATGACAACCAACTTTCCAACAGACATCATGCATGTAACTAAATCATATATTTAACCACAAGAATGTCATTTAAACAAAAGAAACTGGAGGGAACATCAATACTCATATATAAGCCCAATGGAAAAACATAAATGAGTAACAACACTTGGGGAGAATGATTGGATGCAAATGGGCTCCAACACTCTCCTTGGGATGGGTCCATTTGCTTCTTAAAATCACTCTCTAACAATGATGAATGAAGAAGTCTTTGCTCTTTGAGGAAAGAACACAAACAAGCATGAGGGCAATTAATGATAGATATGAGAGAATAAAATAAATGATCTCCAATTTCATTCTTCCAGTATAACCTTGCACTTCTTATATTTTGAAATTCTACCCCATGGATTTCATTTATAGAGAAATTATGAACCTCATGAAGAACTAGCTTCAATGTGAAATCTCTTCATTCAAAATGGGTTCCCAATGCTTGAAGGGACTTTGGGAGGCCAACGTTCTCTTTTTTAATGGGATGAGAGTTTGAATTTCTCCTTAAAATTAAACTAGAACCATTCGAGTCAGACCTACAACCTTAAATGCATAAAAAAGGTCACGCTCACTTGCGTAGATAGAGTTTCATGTGTTTCAAAGGATATCCCATGCAAGTCTCATGAGTGTCAATGAAGACAAGTTGTACAAGTGTATAAAAACCCACTTTCAAATATTTTTTCCCTTCTCTTTGATGTGAGGTAAAATATCCATGAGGTAGCTATATTATGATGTATTCTTTCCAACTAATGATGCTTCTGAACAATCACCTAAATGTCTCTTGCTGGTAAAATTGAGATGATAACATGTATCTTCTTCACATTCACCAACAACATGAATGTATTCCCTATCAAAAGTATTAGGATATTTAGACACTCAGGAGTTAGCTAAGATCAACTTGGTCCAATGTTTCGTTAGATTAAAGTGTGTTTCTTTGGTGTGCATTAATATGTATTTGTAATCTGATAGTCACGATATGTTCTCGACATAGAGTGATCTGATGACTCAGATTCTCCTCGATTTTAACGGCTAAATTGATCTGTGGCTTAACACCCAATTGGTCCATGATATCTATTTAAAGAGCACGAAGATTCATTTGCTAATGATTGATTATGAGAAACTCTCTTGTAATATTTTTCTTTTGCATTAATAAATTACCTCAAGTGGCCATGTTGGTTGGGGTCGTGGATGTTTCCCCATAAGGGTTTTACCACGTAAAAACTTCAGTGTGTTGATCTTTGACTTGGTTGTCTGAGTGGTTATTGAAGGTGTTTGTCCTATGTTGGAATACTTGTGTTGTTGAACATGGTATTATAACACATTTGAAGACCCTCTCCCATTGTATATCAAGATCTTCAAGCAGTGTTGTTACATCTATGGATTCTTCTATTTTCCTACATTTTTGGGCCAAGAGTATTGTTCCATTGTGTTTGGAGTGCTCATTTCAGTTAGGAAAATTTTTCATTTCACTCGAAAAGGTTTCCGTTTTCCCAAGATACGTCCATTTCAGTTAGATCCAGAGGTATAAAACCTGAATACACCTTTTTTTAAAAATTTATAGAGATAATATTTCGGTGTTATTTTTTGTTTCTAGGTTGATCATATTTCTGATCTACTTATGCTCTCTTCCCTGTGCTCCGTGCGATCTTGACAAATCAAAAACATAATGGAAAGTGTTTTCTTGTTCGTGTATGCTCTTTGTCGTGCGTTCTGTGCGATCTCAAAAAATTAGAAACAAAGAAAAAACTTGCATTTTCTGGGTAAGATAACTGAGATATAACCCTCATTGTTATCGATAAGCGATTTTTTTTTTTTTGTGTGAACACACGAAAATTGTTTTTTTAACACGTACTTCAAGGCCAACAATAACAATAACAACAAACCCCCCTATTCTCCTTCTTAAGATTATAATGTGTTTTGCACTAGCTCACTTGGTTAAAAGTTGCTTTACTTTGTAAAAGGTCTTGAGTTCAAGTCTCTTTTTTGTTACTTTTTGAAAAAGTTCATGCATTCATTGTAAAGTGTATTTCACTTAAACTATAAAAGTGAATCATTATAAAGTATCTTTAATATTTATTTTTTAGTTACTTTTTGCATGCAACAACTTTAATTTACAAAGTAATTTCACTATAAAAGTGATTCTCGCTTATTCTATAAAAGTGGGTCATTTCATAAGCAACTTATTTGTAAAATTGAAATTATAAGAAACTTAGTGAAGGAGGGGAATCACCACACAGACCAACTTCTACTTTCCACATGTCTCTTTGGTTACCGTTTATGAATTTTTTCAAAATGACATAATTTTCACATCCGAAGTCCGTGTTCAATGCCGTTTTTTTTAAACAACCTATTTTTTTAGAGCTTTCCATATAGACTATCAATTTCATATTTTAAATCCATATTCTCTACATATTTAATATGGATTCTCGTAGTGATCTTTTGCTTACCAACACCAACTACTTCTCATGGAAATCCCATATGAAGGATTTACTAAGAAGTAAAGGCATGTACCAGATTACCTTGGATGATGAAGATAAATTAAAATGGAATAATAGGAATGACGAAGTACATGGACTAAGAAGAATGCCCATCTCTCCTGATTTAAGGTTTCACCTTCAAGGAATTAATTCCTTTGATGAAGCTTGGGAAAAGATTCAAGTTGTGTTTGGTAAACACAATATTATTCGAGCCTACCGGTTAGAAAATCAATTAATGACTTTAAGTCCAAATGATTTTATCTGCATTGAAGATTATTTATCTAAGTTCAAAACACATAGAATTTTATGTATAGACTACAAACTAGATTTGAAGGAAGACCAATGCATACATGTTATTCTTGCCAAGCTTGGTAGTCCATATTTTGTCTTTGTATCTACCTTTTATGCCATTAGGGAAACTCTAGAGAGTGCTTATAAAGAACCCTTTCTTGATTCTTTTTGTGATGCTTTGATTCGATAACAAAATGCAACATACCATTCCATATAAACTAGAACAAAATGGTCTTGCTGAGAGAAATAATTGCACATTAAAAGAAATGGCTAATTGTATGATCCAATCTAAGGGTTTAAGTCTTCATTATTGGGTGAAAGCCATCAATTGTGCAAATTACATAGTAAATCACACTCCAACAAAGGCTCTAAAAAATCTAACATTGGAAGAAGCATGGAATTGAATTAAGCTAGATGGAAGCCACTTCCATGTATTGGTAGTGTAGCATGGGCTCACATTCTTCCATGTATTTGGTAGTGTAGCATGGGCTCACATTCTTGATGAGAAAATGAAAGCTTTATGACCTAAAAGTGAGAAGTGTATTTTTGTTGGATATTTTGAATATGTCAAAGGTTACATACTTCTTCAATCTCATTCCAATGAAATTATTATTAAAAGAGATGTTAAATTTGATGAAAATATCTTGACCTACGAGCCTAATTTGGAATTTGTGCCATCTTTGACCTACGAGCCATATTCGATGTTTGTGCCATCTTCTACTCCTATTATGGTTTCTTCTTCTTCATATGATGACAGTGAGGATATATATCCACCTCCACTTGCTCACCTTCCTCCAAATGAGTCCATTGAAAATGAACCTGCACCAACACCACCACTTCCCAGATGTGTTCGTTCAACTCGAGAAGCAACTAGCGATCTTATGGGTGGTCCTTCAAATCTGCATCAAACATGCTCATAGTTCCAGGGAGACTCTTTTCTTTTAGCTCAAGTTTCAAAGACTCATGATACATATACTTTTGTAGAAGCTTAGGCCATCCATATTGGGACACAACAATGAATAAAGAGTATCTCTCTTTAATGGTGAATGATACTTGAGATCTTGTACCTCTTCCGAAAGAAAGAAAACTTGTCAGATGTAAATGTGTGTACATAACTAAGTATGCATCATATGGAAGTGTTGAAAGACACAAGGGCTATTTAGTTTCCAAAGGGTTCTCTCAAGTGGAAGTCATTGACTATAATGAAACCTTTTCCCCCGTAGCCAAAATGAATTCCATCTGCCTTGTTCTAGCCCTTGCTACCTCACATAAATGGTAGGTCCATCAGATGGATGTTAAATATGCCTTATTGCATTATGATTTGTAAGAATAAATCTATATGGAACAACCTCATGGCTATGTCCATAATGACTCCATCCTTGTTTGTCACCTTAAGAAATCTTTTTATGGTCTTAAGAAAGCTCCTTGAGCTTGGTATGCCAAAATGGACAACTTTCTTCTTGACACCAAAATTTTGAGATGTCATTCTGACCCTAATGTCTATACCAAGAAAGTAGGAAGCCATCGCACAATCTTTGTTCTTTATGTTGATGACCTTATCCTCACTGGTAGTGACCCTAAAATTTTAACCCATATGAAATCTAGCCTTAAAAATAAATTTGAAATGATAGACTTGTGCTATTTGCATTATTTCCTTGGCCTCCAAGTATTGTAAACCAAGGAAGGAATTTTTCTTTCCCAGTCTAAGTTGGCTTGTGACCTTCTTCGCCGCTCTCACATGGACGATTCTAAACCAACCCCTTCTCCCTTCCAGTGTGGAGTCAAACTTGTTGCCACCTGTACTACTCCTGAAGTTGATGCCACTGTGTACCATCAATTAGTTGGTATCCTCTTATATTTGACTCATACCCAAGCTGATATTTCCCTTGATTTTGATCTTGTTTCTTGGTATATGCAAACACCCCATGAAATCCATTGGAAAGCAACTAAAAGGATACTTCAATATGTATGTGGTACAATTCAGTTCATGATACGTTATAGTTCAGGGGGGACTCCTATGTTGGTTGGTTTCACTAATTCAGATTGGGCTGATGACTCTAATGATCAAAATTCTACTGTAGGTGTTATGTTTTCAACCTTGGTTCTCGATCTATCACTTGGGCTTGTAAGAACAATAGGCTATTGCTCTTTCTTCAGCAGAAGCAAAGTACCGAGCAATGATTGATGCAAGTCAATAAGCCCTGTGGATTTGATAGATCCTTTTAGATTTTGGATTCCAGCAACATCATTCGACCACCCTCTAGTGCGACAATCAGAGTGCCATAAAGCTCACCAAAGATCCAATTCAAGATCAACATAGAAAACACATTAAGAAACACCCACACTTCATCAGAAAGCTCATTCATGATCAATTTTTTGAAGTGTTCTTTTTCCCTACAGAAGATCAAGTTGTAGACATTTTCACAAATTCTCTTACAGAAGTGAAGTTTTCTAAACTTTGATCTATGTTAGGAGTTCATGAAGTTTTCATTAAGAGGGGATAGGCTCTAATGCCTCCTTCCTTCTCCTATTATGTCACCTTTGTAAATCTTTCAATCCTATCCCAAGTTGTTCTTAAGGGGATATGTTATGATATTTAGACACTTAGGAGTTAGTTAAGATCAACTTGGTCTAATGTGTCGTTAGGTTAAAGTGTGTTTCTTTGGTATGCATTTGTAATCTGATGGTCATGATATGTTCATGACATAGAGTGATCTGATGACTCATATTCTCCTCGATCTTAATGGTTACATTGATCTGTGACTTAGCACTTGATTGGTCCATGATCCATATTTAAATAGCATGGAGGGTTATTTGTTGATGATCGATTGTGATAACCTCTCTTCTATTTTTTTTTTTGCATCAATAAATTGCCTCAAAGTGGCCATGTTGGCTGGGGCCATGGATATTTCCCCATAATGGTTTTACCATGTAAAAAAATCGGTGTGTTGATCTTTGATTTGGTTGTGTGAGTGGTTATTGAAGGTGTTCGTCTTTTGTTGGAATACATATGTTGTAGAACAAAAAGTGTCATGTAGCATTTGGTTGACAATGTGTGTATTGCTTATGATCTCATATTCACTATTCATATTTACATTGTCTACCCCATGTTGTTCATTTCTATTAGTGCCACTTAAATGCTCAATATCAGACATAATAGGATTAAAAATAAGAAATTGTTATTGTAAAGGAGGCACACTAAAAAATGCATTATAATCTTTCGTGGTGACAATATGCCTATATGCTCGTTTCTATATCCAAGAAACAATAATGCAATGAAATTGAAGAGGTATAGTAGTAACATGTTCATCATCCCCTATATCAACCTAAAAATACACTATAATAATACTATCATGATCACTTCTCTCATCATCCTTGTAAACATGGATACCATATGAACAAACATGCCTTGTATTTATAATTCTCAATACAACAAATAAAAATAAATTCAATGCAATAACTAAATTTTTAGTTTGACTCTTTTAATATTTCATTAATACACATTGTCAACACAAATAATTAAAGTTGAAAAATTATACAATATCATTTTGTTTCCTTCTTCTTTTGTCCCAT
Source organism: Picea mariana (assembly GCA_032191745.1). Lineage (NCBI taxonomy): Eukaryota > Viridiplantae > Streptophyta > Pinopsida > Pinales > Pinaceae > Picea > Picea mariana. Next base: position 16,641 of record JASDQU010371886.1, on the reverse strand, counting down.
TGGGACCTCTAATGGTAGACTATATTCTTGTCTTTGTTTTCAAATAGGTACAAGCCTATAAAAACTATATTCCATTAACGACTCATCTCCAACAAATGAATTATGAATTGCAGCTACACACATATAATTTGGCAATCCTAGACATGAACCTTTCCAAGTCATTATTTATCTCAATAAAGATACAATTTGTATTTCAACATAGTTTTTTCAAGTTCTAAATAGTTCCTACATTGTTCCCATGTACGTGTGGATGACCATCCATGTACACATAATCCTTTAAGTTTCTCGATGAATTCAAGAACATATTGTACTTAGATATATAATATTTGAATGATGCCAATATGCCATAATCATTGTGTCTATAATGAGGCTCATAAAAAGGTATTAATGTAATGTTTCCCTAGTTAGGACCATGCACACTTGACATTATATATATGCCTAAGTTTACTTCTTTGATTTTAGAAGAGGCAATCATGAAACTATAGTCACAATACGAGAAAAACTCTCCTATAGTGGGACCCTAAATGTAGGCCAAGCACTATATATGGATCTATTACATTACTCTTTATATAGTGGCACCAAGTAGCTTGGGATTTCTGCATCACCAATACCTTCTAAATTTGTTGGTTGATTGGTAAAAATCTTGGATATTTTTTTATTCTAAGAGATTTTCCCCTCCCAATGACCCAACCATTATTTGCACAATTAGAATCTGAGGAATTTGAAAAATATTTGTAATACGAGGAATCCAAAAATATTTTGAATCTAAGGAATCTTTAGAATATTTGGATGGTTTCCTTACAATGCATCTTTTCCTTGATAAGACTTTGAGGAAGGGATGAATATGTGTGTGCTCTATAGAACCTATGGGGTTTGCAATAATGGTATGATGCAAAAGCCTAGCCTTCACAGGGAGTCCATCACATCAGTAATGTTCCATTACGATACACCATCTACGATTCTTTAGTCCTTTGCAATTAGAACAACCACACACCATTGATGCCTCATAGTAACACCACAAAGGATCATCTCCGTTTATGTATGAATTTTCTACTCCACTAGAAGATGGCATATCACAATTTTTCAAAAAAAATGATCTTGAGGTGCATTAGGTGTTGATCAGGGTTTATTGCACAATTGTCTTCTAATTAACATCCTTCGACATTTGGTTCCAATCCGAGGATGAAATTTATTAGAATTAGAAGTTGGGTAATTGTTATAGCCTTAATTTCCACCCTATAGGCCAGAGAAGAATCCATAAGAAGATGTAAGCCAAAATGCACTTTTTGCCTGAAATTCGAGTCCTTTTGGAGGTTCTTGTGGGACACATAGTAAACAACAAGTGAGAACCCTCACTGGTCACTAGTGTTCAACAATAAAGGATCTGTAAAACTTCTAGAATCAAAGATTTAAAAGGTGATCGGCGAGGGGTGAGTTGTATATTAATGGAAAGGGCCTAGGAACTCACATCATTCGAGTCTCTAGTGGTCTCTAAAAGATCTAGAAGCTCTTCCAAGCCTCCTCCAAAGAACTATATAACAAAGGAAATTCTTGGGAAAGAGGAAGAAGAATTTAGAGCATTGTTATGCTGTCTAATTGCATAGGTACCTGTTCCATTTACTACAACCAAAAGTCAGTGAAGCCTAGCCTGACCGAGGAGATAAAGGAGGAGCAAGGAGCAAGGAGGTCAAGGGAGGAAGCATCAATAACTAAGGTATGTTTTGATGTGTTGCTCTTTCATTTATTAATAGATCATTTGGTTTCCCCCCATATCATTTGTGTTTAATTGATGAATGTTAGATCTGATTCATTCATTTATAGATCTGATTAAAAGTAGATTAGATCTAGGATTCTAATCCCAATTAGATAGGTAGAGAAGGTTTTGCTTCTCTTTTGTATACATGAAGCAGGTTGTGGAGCTTGGAGCTGGAGTTTCAGGACTGAAACAACAAGGAGATATGAAGGACAACCTCAAGAAAGGTATGCAAAACTTCACCACTTCTTAGGATAAAAATGAATCTATGTGTTTGAATCTAGATTTAGGAAAATCATTAGAAGTCTATCCCCATTTCTTCCTAGGATTACTAGGCTAATCCTAGGGAGATTTTGTTGTATATTCAACAAAATCCCTGTGAGATATTATCCCATAAAAGAACTGGTGACTCTACTGGGGATAATATCTCACAGGGATCTTGTTGAATATACAACAAAATCTCCCTAGGATTAGCCTAGTAATCCTAGACAGAAAGGCAACTAGACTTCTAATTGTTTTCCTAGATCTAGATTCTAACACATAGATCCATCTTTATCCTAAGGAGTGGTGAATTTTTGCATACCTTTCTTGAAGTTGTCCTTCATATCTCCTGGTTGTTGCAGTCTGGAACTCCAGTTACAAGCTCCACAACATGCTTCATGTATACAAAAGACAAGCAAAACCTTCTCTACCTCTCTACTTGGGTTTAGAATCCTAGATCTAATCTTACTTCTAACAGATCTATAAAGGAATGAATCAGATCTAACATTCATTAATTAAACACAAATGATACGGGGAAAACCAATTAATCTATTAATAAATGAAAGAGAAATACATCAAAACATACCTTAGTTATTGGTGCTCCCTCCCTTGACCTCCTTTCTCCTCCTTTAGCTCCTTGGTTAGGATAGGATTCATTGACTTTTGGCTATAGTAGATGGAACATGCATTGGTGGGTGCTTGTTTTGTCACTTAAAAAACCATCTTTTATGCTTATCTTTTTGTCAATTTTCCACCATTTACAACATTTTCACATCACCTTTCCATATCATAGCCCAATAAAAGGATTCACATAGGTATTTATTTAATTTAATCTTATTTTCTATTTAACATTCAAAATAATACTAATTTTTGAATTTTCTGAATTATTTTACCAGAAAAACTTATTTCTGGTAATTTCTCCAAGCTTAGCATACTTGCAGGTGATCTGGGCGAAATGGCCACTTGGAGGTTGTTCCTTACCTTCATGCC
>JASDQU010371886.1:0-13111 GCA_032191745.1 Picea mariana | reverse complement strand
ATATATATATATATATATATATATATATATATATATATCAGATCCAAAGCAAATGAGGAGATGCAAAAAAAACTAGTTTTGAAATTCGTTTTTTTGAAACAATTAATACAAAGTTGTTGAGTTTGATCATTTGAGCGTTTTTCTACTGTGCATAAGCTGAGTTTGGAGGGACCCCTTTCATCAGTATATGTAGCAGTTATTCATATTTGTATAGGAGATCAATTGCTTGTGTTTTTCTTGTGTGGTAAATATTACAATCTTCTTTCTTTTATAAATTATCCTTTTCTTTTAGATTAGATTAGATTATGATTGATGTTCCTTATTATTCATCTGTATCTGGTTCATAAACTTTACTTGCCCAGTAGTGTATCTTCCCTTGCAGCCAGATTATTGACCATTGAAGGCATAAATGATTTGTTGAGCCAGCAGAGTTAGGAATTAGTCTTTGCCTTTGATTCAATAAAAGCTCATTTATAATCTGAAAAGTTACCATAATTGTAGAGTATTGTCACACAGATTCCATAAAATAATATGGTTTAATTTCACTTCGTGATCTGGATTCCCACCATTGAATTTATTGTAACTTTGAAAGATTTTAAATGATAGATGAATTTGCAATTTCTCTTTCATGCATAAGTGCTTAGACTAAAGTTTTCTTTGAACACTTGAAGGATTACAATAGCTGCAGAGTATTATTATTGTAAGGATTCTCACAATTAATTATAAGATGATTTCACCTTATGACCAGAGTTTCTACCATAGAGTTACAGTGATCAGAATGAGTGTAAATGGTAGGTTTATTGGAAAATATTTTCTTTTGTGATTAATTTATCATCTTTTAAAACTTCATAATATTCTTTAGTTCAAAGAGAGTATTGATACAAAGGTTTTCTTTGCCTTTGAAGGAAACATATTTCACTTTGTAGCCTTCCTTTCTACCAAAGGAGAACTATGAAATTTTGAAGCTACCAAGAGATAAATTAGTTTTATATTTCCATTTTTAGTCTCTGAGTTTTATATTTCAATTTCAACTTCTAGGTTTAGCACGCTTTGAAAAATGATTCCCCCACATATAATGACAATACCTCTAAGCTTACTAGCCCGGATTGAAAAATTAGATGTCATAAATCTCTTTAATAAAATTAGACTAACATGTACCTATGCAATTGGACAACATAACAATGCTATGGATTCTTCTTCTTCTTGGCCAAGGCTTGCCTTTGTTATATAGTTCTTTGGAGGAGGCTTGGGAGAGCTTCTAGATATTCTAGAGACCACTAGAGACTCGAATGATGTTAGTTCCTAGGCCCTTTCCATGAAGATACAACTCATCCCTCACCTATCACCTTGTAACTCTTTGATTCTAGAAGTTTTATAGATCCTCGCTTGTTGAACACTAGTGACCAGAGAGAGTCCTTGCTTGTTGTCTACTATGTGTCCCGCGAGGACCTCCAAATGGGCTCAAATCTTAGGTAAAAAGTGCATTATGGATTACATCTTCCTATGGATTCCTCTCTGGCCTATAGAGTGGAAATTAAGGCTATAACAGATGCCTCTAATGTGTGAGGTCATGCCAAAATACATTACAATAAATAGTGTCCATGTGAGGCATCATGAGGAGAGAGAAAAGGAGTTTCGTAAGTCAAAGAAGTAGTGCAATCAAACACCAAGGATGAGAATATACACAGACCAATCCCCTATATAGACATACTCATAATCTAAATGAGCATGGCCACCAAAAAATACAATGCGGATCCATGGAATGAAATGCTAGACCATGGCCATGAAAGAATACACAGTGGATCCATGTTATCAATAAGACCATAGCCATGAGACTATACAATGTAGATCTACGTCATGAACATAATCATAGTCACCTATAAATACGATGTGGATCCATGACACAACATATAGATATCAGGAAGACAACGAGAACTGAGGGAAGTGCCCCCAAAGACTTCAAAGTACTCATATAGAAGTGATATACTCCATTGCAACTTGGTAGGGGATGTTGTGAAAGAAGGATATGTCCCCAACCCAAGGTCTTCATCCCAAAACCTGATGGTATGAATCTAAAACATGTGAATAGATGAGTTGATGTCGAGCATGGTAGAAACCATCTGATTATCGATGATTGATGTATACCGTTAATAGATGTGAGGGGACCCACCAATCATGAAGATGGACCCCAAGGTACCTAGTACAATCTGGCGAGTGTGAATAGATGAGTTGGTGTCAAACACTCGTAGAATCAATAGATGAAGGGTGAATTATGTAAACCAAGTGTCGATCATGAGAAGGCCTTCCACTGAGGAGTACAAGCTCCAAGGTACTAGATGGTTTCTAGATCCCTCTCCTAGATAACGTGCTGAAGTCGATTGGAAGAGATCTTTTAAAGGAGGACCTTAATGTATCCCCCATCAATCGACACAAAACATACACCGAGAGATGATGTGAAGAGAGAGTATCACAAAGTACAACTGACATAGGGATGACCTCCTTGAAAATTCAACAAAACAACAGATGGTCAACTCAGGCTTAAACTTCCCTTGAACATACAACACGAAACAATGGTGACTTGGCAGCAAGACACAAGAGCTGGACGAGTATAGTGCAACAACACATGAATAATTGACACACTCTCCATAATGATTGGAAGAGTAACCAGTCAAAGGAGTATCTCTGACTCATAAAACTAGGTTGGCTCCTAGGCAAGCTAAAACCCGATTGTATGATGGGGACTCAAACAGGGTCCATGTTCAAGGGTGACTCAACTAACAATACCATTTTGAGAATATAACAGCGATGAAAAAACCTCCACTCTTTTTTTATTTTATTTTTTGTATTTTTATATCTCCTTCATGGTTTAATGAGCATGAAAGAATGACACAAGTATGCTCAGTCTCCTTCATGGTTTAATGAGCATGAAATAATGATGAAAGTAATCTCAGTATATTTTTTGTGTCCTTTTACGAGTTTGAAAACGAGATAAAAGTATACTCGGTGGGAGAGAACGAGCGGCTTAACAACATGCTCCTATGTTCCAAGCGCATGGAACTGACCTGAGAAATGAGGAATGCATATGGTACTAGCAAGTGAGATCCACTGTTAGCAGTTGTTCTCTTCCTGGGTATGTGGGTGCTAAACAAAGGCCAAATAATGCAAGAGGTGGATGGTCAAGGCTACTGCATAGTGGTAAACATGATATGGGTAAATAATAGTTCAACAACATGAAGCATGACATGAGCAACAAATGCATAGGCAACCATTAAGAAGCAAGAAAAATGTTTGGGAACCCCCATGGGATATGGCCAAAATATAGATGAAGAGAGGAAAATGAGGCTCAATCTTCAAGTCATGGTGGGGCTAAAGGAGGGCCCCCGATCCTGCAAAAAAATACAACATGGGCACCAAAATGCAATCCGAGTGCTAATTAGGATTCCTATAAAGGGGATGAACTATTAAACCAACTACAACGTGCAAAAGGAGTGTCTAGTGTCGCAATCGTCCGGGTTTGGACCTAAGGCATAATGTTGGCAGTATGGATAGTTAATAATGCAAGGAGAAAAACGCAAGGAAAAACCTATTCCTATATGCCAATTTAGAAATGTATACCTCAAGTGTAGTGGACATCGCCATATTCATAAAAAAGTCCCTAGAATCCTATCAACACATATAAACTAGATTCCTGGGGTCAAAACGCATAGTGATATCTCAAAAAAGAAAAATATTTTTTGATTTTTTAGATATGAGAAAGGAAAAAAATACTCACACCACACACCTATGTACAAGAAACTACACATTTGGATGGTTTATGCAAAGTAGAGCCCATTTTGAGGCTCAGGCCAAGGATATTTTTCATAGTCAATGAACTCACGAGCCAATGTTGGCATCATATGGCACACCATGTCAGGTCCATGCCACATAGGAATGAATTTCCGTGGCCGAAGATACTCTTCATGAGTGGTTTCATGAGCTATGACAACTCCTTGATGGGGCCCATCAAGACCTGAAGGAGGTATGAAACACAAATCATCGGAGGAAGGGAGGGAAGAGAGCTTAGTGGCAAGTTCTGAAAAAGATAACCAAGGCGGAAAAGGGTCAAGATTGGGAATTCTATTGGATTCCCCAACAAATGCCCCTAGTCCTGAATCAAGATTCATCATGCTAATTCTCTTGGGTTCCAAATTAGATAGGATGGATTCTTGATGATGCTCATCTTCCTTGGGATTATCAATGGAATCCATGACTTCCAGGATGGCCTCTTTCAAAGGCAACTCAAAATCAAGGGATTCATGTGAACTGAGAGAGTCAACAACCCGTATGGGTGGAGTAGGATGATCACACTCCATATCAGAATGGAGTTCTAGACTAGTATTAACAGATGCTGATGCAATATCTGGATCGACAATCTTAACCACGGTGGGGAGCAGGGAAGCTCCATATAAGTCAACATTCTTGGGATGAGGTACCACCCAAGGATCAAATGACATGAGGGATCCACTTGTAGATGAGGAAATCATGTTGATAGGAGAAATAGTTGCAGTAGGAGATGGTGGGGGAATTGGAAATATACCCATAAGTGAAGTATGTTTGGACATCCCTGCACCAACGTTCATGTAAGACTGCGTGGTATCATTGACAAAGGGTACATTAGACCCTATGTTGGATCTAAGGTTTGGGGTATAGAATGCAGCTTGATCAATCATAACTATTTTCCCTAGTTGAGGGAAGTGTAGGACCCAAAATACCGACAAGACAACTGCAGTCATATCGTAGAACCAAGTACACTCAAGTATAGAATTGTACTGAAGAGGTGCATTTCCAACCTCCACATCAATAGAGATAGCCTTACCACATAAATCGATGGGTAAGGTGGTGATTATTCCATGGGGTTGGAACATGTGTCCATCGAATGATTTCAATAGTGTTGCAAAGGTGTTGAGCTTAGGCGAGCCAAAGGCCTTCCAATAAGAAATAGACATTATGCAAGTTGAGGATCCTTCACCCAGCACTGTCCCGTAGATATTTTCCCCCAATGATCTCACTATGATCTGAAAGGCGATATGATGGGAGAGCCTATGAGTAACCTGAGAAGAATCTAAGGTCATCAAACTCGACTCTCAGAGATCAATCCCACCTATAGAAGATAGCAAGGATTTTTGTTGCATTGGGCAACTTTGGAGAACTTCAAGCGCTAACATGGCACAAGGTGCCTGGGCCAAGTCTTCCATAACACTATAGTTATGGGCAGCCCATGTGTTTGGATTATGTGTTGTTCATCAAAGAACGTCCTTCGGGGGGTGAAGTGGTGCGTCAAAATATGGATTCTTTATTTGAAGAGGACCACCAACCTAGGAATAAGATGTTGCTTCCGGGGTAGCATGGGAAGGTTAAAAAATGTCATAGTTCTTGGCCCAAGTCTGGAAGTTGACCATGTGGTCACACATGAACACATAAGAATTCGAGGAAGACCCCTCATGGTGAGGGCTACCTACCACGCCCCCTTGCAGAGTGTTACACATCAAAATTATTCACTTCAATGATAACCTACTGTCGTCATTACAAGTGTCGCACTTTGGCCACAAATGTCCCAAGTGTCGCAAATATCATACTGTCATCTTGCCTATGTCGTGTCTTGAATGACATCACAAGAACAGTTGAAGACATCCTCAGAGACTGGGTAAAAGAAGGAGATGTCATTTGATGAAGAGTACAAAGATTTTGCCTTGAGAAAGACCACTTGAAAATCATTTTTGAAGGGCAACGATCCCCTACCTACTAGTAGGGAGCGCTAGAGATCCTTGCCTTCCTTTTGGGGAGCGTTGCAGTGCTCTATGCACCATTCTGGGGGAGCATTGTGCTGTTGAGGAAATCAGGGGAAGATCCCCCTTATCTCTGAATTCAGTTTGATTCGAATCTGAGGTCAAGGCCGGATCTTAGGGAGGATCCACAACTGATGGAGAAAGATCCTCAACCTATCCCAAGAATCTCTAAGGTGGTTGGGCCTCTCAAAGCCTATATAAGGAGGCCTTCTCATGGTGAAAGACATAAGTTCTTAGAGATACCAAACTTATGATCTCATGAGAAGTGGTATTAAGAGAAATTGAAGGCATCAAACTTATGATCTCATAAGGGAGATAATCAGTGAAGCATAGTCATTTTGTTTGTGGACCATTTGAGCAAGCGGTTGGACAAGGAGAGCTGGAAGAGGTTGCTGCAGCTTCATCAATGGTCTATAAGTATCTCTTTTGAGTTCTCATTAATACATGTGCTTGACCTATTTCCTTCAAGATCGTGTATACCTACATGAACTTGTCTTTAATGGATAGATCTAGTTTCAAACTAATCATGGTAGAATAGGAAGCATGCTTTGTCTTTGATTGGATTGTAGGACTTGCTGAAGAGCTTGAGGATCAGAGCTCAACTTGGACTGGGAAAGGACAAACATCATAAAAATGTACATCTTCTTCCTCTTATCTATAGATTAACTCAGCTAGGTTTAAAGGGATGTCAGTGATCAAAGTTAGCACCTTTTTGTCTTGGTCTTAGAGGTTTAGGATCCAAGAGGGAATTCACCTGTCCACAGGGGGATTTTCCTGTAACAACTGCATTTTACAATTTCAGCTTATTTTCTTATTGAATAGAAACCACTTTTATTGTATCTTTGTTATTTTGTGTTAAACATCTTTTAATAATCTGTATTCATTTCGTTCTGCTCATAAAATCCGGATCAAGGGGAAACTTAAGCCCTATAAAAAACCCCATGTTAAGTATAAAACCCCTGATCAAGCCCTAGATATTGAATTATTACATTTCTAGTGTTATATTTGTATGTAGGCTAGAACCCTTCATTGCACCCTTTCATTATAATTGTACCCTTTGTCCCCTATATATATACCAAGGAGACCTAGTCTCAGTATTATCTCATCTCATATTGTACATTTAATATATTGTACAAGGAGGTTTCCACCTCGAAGTGGACTATTAGTCATTGACCTTTTATCATTCTCAATGTGTTGGTTCATAACATAAAATAAGTCTTTGGAGCTGTCTTCATGTTAGAGAGCTAAAAAAAAATTGGTTGTATTGTATAATTAGGTTTTCTAAGCTAAAATAGAGGTTCATGTTGCATCTTGTAGATCAAAACCTTTGAAAATAGAGTTTCTTACTACATTTGGATGAATAATGAGATGGATATCTGGTGGGCCCTTATTGATGTAGGATGATAAGAAAGGCTTATTTAGATGCTCAACATTTAGTCATTATGATACTTTTGAAAAGAGAGTGTTATAGGTGGTTGGAAGTGAGTTTCCTGTAGCTTCTTGTAGCATCCTATAGCATTCTTTTTTTGTATATTTTCTTGTAGCTTCTTGTAGCACTCTACATAAAGAGTTTCTTATAGCTTCCTATAGTACTGTAAATAATTATGTTCCCATAGTTTACTATAGGTGCCTATAGGAGGTTGTTTTGGTGGACAAAATGGTGTTTTTAGGCTTTGTAGTGAAGGGGGTGTATGGATATGGTCAAATATGGATGTGGATGATTCAATGGTTTTTTTTATGAGTGGAATGGAGAGGTTTGCAAATAATGCTAATGGATTATGAAATGGAATGGTTGAAGGAGATAGATGAAATATATGGACGATGAGCTTAAATAATGGATGTTGGATATGAGGTGGTGAGAAATGTAGGATTTGTTGATGAGGTGAGTTGTTTGTTGAGTGATGGTATATGAGGTCATGTCTTGAACACTTATTCACCAAAGGATTTATACTCCAAGGAAATGATTTTCTCATGGAGGTTTGTAATATTATTTATTGGATAAAGTCCCTTAAACAAAATTGCAATTGCAAGGTGAACGTTTAGGATATTTTTGAAGCCTACTTTGTGTTTAGACTATTTGAATCTCACATTCTTTGTTGGCATGCTAAGATAGAATTGTTGAGGCATGCTGAGGCAATTTTTGTTGACTTTTTCTTGTTGTGTTGAAAACTATGACATATGTTGAGTATGGTGAGTTTAGAGTGTATGTCAATGATGATGATGATGTTGGAGTTGATGTTGATGATGATGTTGTTGGAGCTGTTGTTGATGATGATAATGTTGGTGTTGAAGTTGATGATAGTTGTGCTCATGCTTGTGATGATGTTGGTGTTGTATAGGACTGAGACCTTATCACCTTAAAGTTAATGTTGATTTGTAATGTTTTTTTTTTCTTTTTATTTAGGAGAAAAGGAATATACCTATATATTCATGCCTTTGTTATGTTGTTGATGCAGGTGTCTAGTGGAGGGGTACTTATAGCATTAATAAAATTTTGTAGCATGTAGGTTGGATAGTGTAGAACCTTGGAGAACATGTATGGGATATATAGGTTTTATAATGAAGAACCTTTTAAACTTTAGGTTGTCCTCCTCTTGTATGTCATTGGTTGTTTCTCTTATTTTGTACACCTATAAACACTAGAAAAAAGAGTTAGAGTTTTTTGTTTCCTTTTTGTTTTCGTGTTTTTCTCAGGGCACTGGTGCCAGTGCTAGTTTTCACCAATGTCTTACCCCATGATTCCTATAGAGGTTTTCAGCATAAGAAAATGTTTTATTCTAGAAATAATGTTTCCTCCTAGGCAGTTTTCAATAAAATCTATATCCTTGATTCCCTAGTGAGGTTTTCACCAAGGAATGTTATCCCTTTTTTTTTTTTTCCTTTTTCAACAGGGCTTGGAAATTAGAATGGATTGGGGGCATAGTTGATTCCAACCATATTCAATTGCTAACTCTGAAACAGGGTTGTGAATTCCTCTCTTTTAAATGGTTTCCTATATATCTTGAGCTTACAACCATTGACCAAGAGAGGTATCCTTTCATCATATATGGTTTTGATCTTAACTGAGACATTATCATAGCATGTGTCTATTTGGTATGGCCCGAGTCATCTAGTATTTATCTTTCCCTTTAAATATTTCAATTTTGAGTCATAAAGAAGGGCCCATTCTCCTTCTTTGAAAAACCTAAACCTAATGACCTTATCATGCCATATTTTCCTATGTTGTTGTACTACCATGCTATGAAACAAGGATTGTTACCTATACTCATCTAAGGAATTAAGTTGTTGTAACCTTTCTTGCTAGGCTGATGATAGGTCCATATTTAAGATGGAGGTTGTTCTAAGTGTTGTTATCTCAAATTCAATGGGAAAAATTTCTTTCTTACCATATACCAACTCATACGGTGTGAACCCTGTGGTGATATTCAAAGTTGTACTATGTGAAACTTCAACCAATCCATTTTCCTAATATTTCTTTTACAAGCTGACCATCTTGGTGAAAATGTTTTCCAACTCCTATTGGTCACTTCTACTTGTCCATTTTCTTGAGGGTGGTAGGTATCATATCTCCTATGGCATATCTTCTTCAACTACAAGATATTTTCAATTAGATTGGAGGTGACCTAGGGGCCTTGATCTGTCACTATTTGTATTGGGACTCCAAACCTAGAAAAGATGTTTTCATGTAGCAATTATGCTACTTTTTCTTCACTTACATTTTTCATGGTCTTTACCTCTACCCACTTGGTCAAATAGTCAATCCACACTAGGATGTGTTGGTTTTGGTTTAAAGGAAGCCTTACAAATACCAAGCCCCATTTTCCAAAGGGTTCACTTGAGACCTAGGGTTGTAATGGAATCTCATACCTATTTGTAGGCTTACCCATCCTTTGGCACTCATCACAATGGGAGACATATTGTTCATCATCCTTATGCAAAGTGGGCCAATAGTACCCTACGTGCATGATCTTGTAGGTTGTCCTCTTTGCAACATTATTACCTCCACAAGGCTCATCATGGCATGCACCGAGGATGTCATGTACATCATCTTGTCTGATACATATTTTGAGAGATTTATCTGGTCCAAGCTTGAACAAGTATCCCATTATCCATGTATAGGTCGCACTTTTCCTAACAATATTGCAACGCACTCTATAAGAGAAGTGTTGAGGAAACCTCCATGTATCTAAGTAGTTGGATATGTAAGCAAACTAGGGATTCTATATGAGGATTGCAAGGAGATTCTCATCAAGAAAAATGTCATCTACGTCCTCATTATCTATAATACATGTTAGTCTTGATATAAAATCTGCAACAACATTTTATTTACATTTCTTGTCAAGGATTGTTAGATCAAATTCCTACAGTATTAAGAGCCATATGATTATCATTCCATTAATATTAGCTTTATTCATTAAATATTTTATTGCAACAATACCTGTATGAACAAAAATTGTGCAGTGACATAATTTCTAAATTTTTTAATGGTATATACAACTACAATAAACTCTTTCTCATTGACAATATAGTGCAGTTTAACTCCAAATAAGTTTTTTTTGATAAAGTAAATTGCAAAGGGATTATTTTCTTCTTGTTGGCCTAGAATTGCCCCTAATGCTTTATTAGATTCATTTGTATGAATTTGGAATGGAATATTCCAATTGGGACCTTGCAATACTGGGGTTGAGATAAGTATTTCCTTGATATTTTCAAAGGGTGTTTGGCATTATTCTATCCATCATAAGTCAGTGTCCTTGGATAGCAATGTGAGCAGTGGGAAGGCTAATTTGTTAAAATATTTGAAAAACCTCCTGTAGTACTTTGCATGGCCTAGAAAACTCCTTGTATCTTTTTGTTTTTGTAGTTTAGGAAGATATTTGAGTATATTCACATTAGCTTGGTTTGCTTCAATCCCTATGGAGGTGTGAGATGAACAAAGTTCGCTCACACAAGAATTATTCAAAATACTTGGAATATAACAAAGTAATCCATATAGGACTGTAAATAATATATAAATTATGGATAGATAAGATACTAATAAGATATAATGATATACAATTGAGAATGAGGGCTCGTTTATATACCCACGCAGGGGTACCCTTAACCAATAGTCATGTCATTTGAGACATGTCCTTTCATTATTAATAGTTATTATTTATTAATTAATTATTATGTTATGAATATCTATTTATATGTATATTTATGTTCATAACATTGCCTTCCCCTTAAAAATGCTTTGTCCTCAAAGCATACTTTATGGAAGACTTATGTCTTGCTCTAGCTTGTAATTATTGTCTTATGCTTCTTCATTATTGAGTTAGTAATTGTTGAGGACCTGAGACGATATGATCTTCTAAGCACTGAGCATAACTGTCGAATTGTAAAGGAGTCTACCCATCCTAATTCGATCTTCTACGGATTTGGGTTTTTATAGGGTTCTTGGAAAAAACTTGATACATTTCTAATCCCTTGATCGCTTCTATTTTGACCCTCACTTGTAGTGGAAGTAATATTCTTTGACATAGCGGTTATTTGTTTATGTTGATACATTGGTTGGTTGAAGTATCAAGTTTTGTGATTAGGATGTCGATAAGGCATCCTCGCAACTTGATCTTTACTTCGTATACTTGTAGCTTTTTCTTGATTAACTTTTGGAAATGAGTTTTCTTCATATCTCTGGCTTGTTTGTACCTTGACATTTGAAAACTTCTTTACATCAACTGGATTTGCCTCTTTTTGAGTTGTAAGGTTGATTGGGTCTGTGATCGTTTCCTTATCGACTAATGATGTTTTGCGATCTAGCTTTTCTTGTAAAGTCTTCTTAACATGCTTCAACTTTTTAATTTGTGTTGGTAAATTTTGATTATGAACCCTTAGGCGTGAGATTTCTTCTTCGTCTTCTGATTTGCAGACTTTATTTATAATATTTCGATTCTCTGGCTTTTCATCTTTCATCTTTTTAATTTTTTCAAGCATTTTTTTATTAAGGTTCTTCAAACGAGAATCTTCTTCATCATTTCTTGATAATTTCTTCCTAAGATCTTGATTCTCTTGCTCCAACTCTTGGACATGTTGTTTTGTATCCCTTGACTTCTTAATTTGAGTAAGAAGTTTTTCACTATGATTTTTTAAGCGAGATATTTATTGGTTTTTATCAGCAATAACTTCATCATATTCTTTTTGCATCTTTGATATCGAGTTCTGATTATCTAGAAGGATTACGTTCGAAATATATTTAAAGTCTTTTGATGAAGGTGTTATCGATTTTGACCTCATAGTAATGTCTTGAAGAGTCATCTTCTTCTTTTTATAGGGAAAAGTCACAAACTTTTTTTCTATGTTAAAATGAAGGTACCTAGACTTTTAAACCAGGGTAGCCCGATAATGATGTCGATTTCTTCTCTATACGTAGTTGTGACATTGAATTGAGATATATATTCATAATCATCAATTGTTACTTGCAAATCTTTAATTTCATATTGTCTCTTGCAAAAAATATTTGTCTTTTCACTTATGTTATGCTCCGAAATAAACAATTGATTCACCAAATTGATATTAATAGAATTCTCATCCTGGGTCACGCTGATAACGATGTTAACCTCTCTTCCTTGAATTATCCGCCTTAATGTAAATAACCCATAAGTTGAAATGCAACATCCTTCATAAGAAAATCTTCCATTCGTCATTTTAGACTCCATTTTGTTTTTTGGTTGCAAATTTACGGTAATAATACTTGGGTAACCCTTTTTATAACCTTGATTGGGCTTGGATTTTTATTTTTTTATTTTTAATCAAATTTTATTATCACCTTTTTAATAACTTTTGAAAGTAGTGATGCCTTTTCACTTCTACTCTTTCTTTTTTCCTCTTTATACTTTTAACTTTTTTTTTTTTCTCTTTGTACTTTTAACTTTATTTTTTTATTTTTTTTCACCGATCACTTTTTGTCTTCACATAAATCTTATGTTATAGCAAATAAAGAAATAATTCAATATTCATACCTTTTCCTTTTAATTATAAATACCTTCACGAATTTCCTTATAATATTCCTTATAATAGAATTTCTCTTTTTTAACTTTTTTTTCTTCTTTTAGACTTAACCCCTTTTCTTTCATTTTATACTTTTAATAAAAAGTAATGTAATATCACTTTATAACTTTTATAACCTTCCTTGACCAAAATTAAACAAACCCTTTTTAATGAAGAGTCAACGTTTAATGTCTTTTCTTTTCATTTGTATACTTTTAATAAAAAGTAATGTAATATCACTTTTTATAACCATTGTT
>JASDQU010371885.1:53213-71571 GCA_032191745.1 Picea mariana | reverse complement strand
TTCCTTAGGATGACACTTTTGAGTTGAAATTTCCTCTAATGGGATATATACGTCCAAGTGTGTCACGTTGGGGAGCTCTGGTTCTTTTTATGAAGAAAAAAGATGGAACCTTGAAGCTGTGTATTGATTTCAGACAGTTGAATAAGGTCACCATAAAGAACAAATATCATTTGCTAAGGATTAATGACTTATTTGATCAGTTGAAAGGTGCAAGAATATTTTCCAAGATTGAATTGAGATCATGTTATCATCAAGTGAGGATAAAGGAAGAAGATATCAGAAAGACAACATTCAGGACAATATATGGGCATTGTGAATTCATGGTAGTTTCATTTGGACTATCAATTGCCCCGACAGTTTCATGTGCCTGATGAATGGAGTATTTAGGCAATACCTGGACAAGTTTGTAATTTTTTTCCTTTATGATATATTCATATACTCTAAGTCAGAAGAGGAGCATGAGAAACATTTAAGAATGGTGTTGAAAGTTTTAAGAGAGCGTAAATTTTATTTCGAGCTAAGTAAGTGCATATTTTATCAAAAGAATATTCATTACTTGGGGAATATTATTTCAACAAATGGGATAGAAGTTGATCCTTAGATGATAGATGTCATTAGAGGATGGTCAGTGCCAAGAAATGTGATAGAGGTTAGATCATTCATGGGTCTTTCCGGATATTACCAAATATTCATAAAAGGATTCTCAAATATTTCAATTCCAATCACTTCTTTGCAAAAGAAGGGAGTGAAATTTGAATGGAATCCCAAGTGTGAAGAGAAATTTCAGCAACTGAAAGACATCTTGACAAGTGCATCAATATTGAATATTGCAGATCCATATGAATATTTTGTGGTGTGCATTGATGCATGCAAGGAAGGGCTTGGTGGAGTCCTCACATAAAATAACCATGTGGTATGTTATGAGTCTGGAAAATTAAAAGAACATGAGAGGAATTATGAAACACTTGACTTGGAATTAGAAGCAATTGTACATGCATTAAAAATGTGGATACATTACTCATGGGGAGAAAATTTCAGCTAAGGATAGACCACTGTGGTTTAAAACATTTGTTTGGACAGCCCACATTAAATGCCAAACAAACTAGATGGTAGAATTCCTTAGTGAATATGAATTTGAAATTAACCACATAAAAGGAAAAGAGAATCAAGTGGTTGATGCACTCAACAGAAGAGCTCATGAAATGCATATTGAATCCATTAGCATGTGTAGGACTGATAAGAAAGACAAAATTATTGCAGTCGCAAATTCAGATCAACAATATAAAAGAAACATTACAACAAGGAAATTTACAACAGAAATTTAAAGACTTTGAGCTAAAAGAAGATGGAATTCTCATGTATAAAGGAAAAACATATGTGCCAAATTCCATTGAGTTGAAAAATACAGTGCTAAGGGAAATGCATAATGTTCCATATGTTGGGAACCCAAGATATCATAAGTCAATTGCAGTTGTAAAAATCAAATACTTTTGGCCAGGAATGAAGAAAGAAGTGGCTAAATATATAGCAAGGTGTCTAGACTTCTAGAAGGTAAAAATTGATCATCGACATCTAGCAGGGATGTTGCATCCATTTCCCATTCAAGAATGGAAGTGGGAATTAGTTACAGTTTATTTTATTACAAATATTCTCAAAATAGTGAAGCATCATGATTCCATCATGGTGGTGGTGGATAAATTAACTAAAACAACACATTTTATTCGAGAGAAGACTACACACAAGGAAACAAATATTGCATAAATATGTATGAAATAAATTGGCAGACTACATAGAGTGCCTAAGGAAATTGTTTTAGACATAGATCCAAAATTCACATCCAATTTATGGAAAGGTTTGTTCAAGGGCTTTGGGAAAAAATTAAACCTCAATACATCGTATCACCTAGAGTTAGATGGGAAAATACAGAGGAATAATAGAATAATTGAGGACATGCTAAGAATGTATGTGATGGCTCAGTCATCAAAGCGGGAAAATTATATTCACTCAGTTGAATTTCCTTACAATAATGGTTATCGAGCCTCATTAAAAATGAACATGTTTGAGGCATTGTATGGAAGAAAGTGTAACACACCAGTAAGTTGGGATAATCCAATAGACATAGTGGTTATTGGGCCAAATTTGTTGAAGGAAATGGAAGAGAAAATGAAAACGATTAAGAAGAATTTAAAGGTTTCCTAGGATAGGTAGAAAAATTATGCAGACAAGAACAAATCTTTTAGAGATTTCAAAGTGGGAAAACATGTGTTTTTAAAAGTGAAGGCGAAAATAAGTTCGCTAAGATTAGGAAGTTTCCCAAAGTTGGAAGCAAGATATCATGGACCTTTTGAAATCTTAAAAAAGGTAGGGTCATTTCCATACATGTTAGCATTTTATGCATTGATAAGAGTGCATAATGTATTTCATACATGTCATTATTAAAGAAATATGTATTTGACCCTAACCACATAATTGATTGGACTGTGATCCAAGTGGAACACGAAGGGGATTTCTAGGTGGATCCAGTATGCATCCTAGACCGAAAAGTCAAGGTTTTCAAGAAAAAATTAATGGGGTTGGTAAAGGTTCAATGGAGCTAATACGGTCTTGAAGATTCTACATGGGAGCATGAATAAAATATGTGGTAATAATACCCACAATGTTTAGTCAATTTTGAATAAAATAGAATGCAAGACTCCATTTTCAGCAGCTAGAGTTACATAACCACATCTCAAAGTCCTAGCCAAACTGCACTAGTGGTCCCTGATAAAAGAATGGTACATCCCGATGGAAGGAGAGCGGTGAAGGGGTACATTCCTTGGGTCAACGGGTTGAGAGGAACTTGAGACTTTGGTTGGAACTGTTGTTGGAATTGTAAAATTGTAGGATTTTATTTCTAAGTATTGTGATGTAAATTTGTATATGTACATCAGCATAGTGTGCATCGAGGATGGCACGCAATTGTATGGAAGGGGGAATGTAATGTATCCACTATAATCCCCAGTTTAATTAATGATTAATGTAGATATAATATGTGGCTATATCCAAGCGATGTATATGTGAAATGTATTTCTAAGTTTTAATCAATAAAATGTGATGTTAGTTGCTAGGGGACATAAATAGATATAGGGGATGAATTAATATACAAGAGAGGGGAGGGTATAGAAGAATGTCTAAGAGATGGGTCCAAGGGGGAATTACCCATGTCTACTATTTCCACCCACATTCCAGAATTTTATTATCATTGTGGATTAAACTCTATTTTTTGATTGAATGTCCCCAAAGCCAATCATTGAATGCATGTAAGAGGGTGGGTGTGAGAAGTCACGTCCAAAAGTTACTAGGAGCATGGGGGATAAGTACAATCAAATTGGGGAAGCATGTGAGTCAAGAAAGCAATCCAAAGGAGAGTAAATTCATATGGGTAGTTACAATAGTTTTTGATAGTCAATTTTTTTGGTATGAGCAACAAGTAGAGAGAAAGGAAAAGATATAGGAGATTGAGCATCCATGGAGGGATAATTTTGTAGCATGTTGGAATTTTTATGGAGTGTATTTGGAGCAGAATAATGAAGAGTCGGGTTGTTATGCCTGAAGAGTGAACTCATGTGTGAGTTGCATTGTAATAAAAAGTGTGCGTTGTTATTTGTTGGTAGTTTTTCCTGGAAGTGATTTCCCTTGAGTTCACAGCAAAGAGATTCTTGGTTACACGTGCCAAAGATACCCTGATAAATGAATGGGACACCCAAGGGACTGATATTATTCAAGGGGTACATTCCTTGGGTTGGGCAGGTCAAGAGGAAGAGAGTTGGTGGAAAACTAGGATAGTTGTAGGAGAATACCAGTGGGTTGTGGGATTTGGGATTTGGGATTTTCTTGAGCTATAAGTGGACAGTGAGAGGCCACCTTATTTTTTGGATTTCTAGCCCCATATTGGGGGTTAATTTTTGTTGATATTTGGAACAACAAGTCTATGGTTGGATGGAACGTATGTGTTGTATTTATGAGATAAGTAATTAAAATATAAGTATTTTATTTGTTGTATGTGTTATATTTATGAGTTTTAATTTTTATGCATGAACTTTGTGTTTAATACTAATTTATGTGTTGTTGTGTGAGTTATTATCTATATCCATGCTTGTTTTAAAATTTTGTAGATGCATTTACTAAATGGCATCAAATAATAGTTAAATCTATATGTAATTTGTAGCTAATAAGATATAGAAGTTAGTTAGCAAAAAAAAAATTGTTTTTATCTATAATTCCACACATAATGGTCCTCAACTGGGTTGGGATATGTTACACCCATATTGCACTGAACCTACAAGTATTAGGCACTTGCTTATATTGAATCCCTTTTCCACTTGTACTTGTGATGCAACCTATGAATGTATCTATATGAATAACATGTTCAAGAAATATTTGGAACAACAAGTCTATGGTTGGATGGAACATATGTGTTGTATTTATGAGATAAGTAATTAAAATATAAGTATTTTATTTGTTGTATGTGTTATATTTATGAGTTTTAATTTTTATGCATGAACTTTGTGTTTAATACTAATTTATTTGTTGTTGTGTGAGTTATTATCTACATTCATGCTTGTTTTAAAATTTTGTATATGCATTTACTAAATGGCATCAAATAATAGTTAAATCTATATGTAATTTGTAGCTAATTAGATATAGGAGTTAGTTAGCAGAATTTTTTTGTTTTTATCTGTAATTCCACACATAATGGTCCTCAACTGGGTTGGGGGATGTTACACCCATATTGCACTAAACCTACAAGTATTAGGCACTTGCTTATATGAATCCCTTTTCCACTTGTACTTGTGATGCAACTTATGAATGTATCTATATGAATAACATGTTCAAGAATCTCTCTAACCATCTATCGCTTACTAACAAAAACATGGAACCATGTGCCAAGTCTAAAAGTAACTCCATAAAACATTGATTCTACATCAATGGAATAACCAACTAATCCATCCCATAACATACTCACAAACAAACAAATATAGACATTGATTGGATTTTAAATAAATCCAATCCAAGTGCTAACATTGGCTCCAATTGGGGAAAGAATCCTCCTATGGGATGATAAGAATCCTAGAAATCTGGAAGAAGAAGACATATAAGATAGTACCATAAGAAATCCCTATAAAATAGGCCTTGCATGTGCAAGCTCCAAAGATACGTTGAATGGAAGCTAGACATGTTCAATATAACTACAACTATCAACCCTCAACTAAGTTGAATCTCAATGATGGGATAACGAATCGTTGTTGACCATGGGAAAAACCATAAATGTAAATTTTTGTTAGAGATGAGGAAACCTACCAATAATTGTAATGGGATCCAAGGTACAAGTATAGTCCTAACAACGTTAATGAATTATATGAAGTCAAATAATGAAGGGAATCACCCAATAGAAATTCAGTAAGGAAACTGTCTGTCAAATGTGAGGTAGACCGGCAATAAGACTTGCAGACATCAAGGTACTTAGATTATAAATCAACCTCTAGAGAAAGATGTGTTGTATTCAATGGGGGAATATATTCTTAGAGTAAAGTTATGAAAAATCCTTCCATCCAACATGAAGCACATACATGTAGGATAAAGATATGGTAACAGATACCATAGTATAGACACTCAAATTTGACTTGACTCTCTTAACTCAAAATTGGAAACATGGATGACAAAACATAGGGATCAAAGATCAACTTTGGGATCCCAACTTAGCTACTCTGATGAAAAATAACTCAATGGAAATATATCATAATAGGACTTGTGAATTTCTTGCAATGACTTTATATTTTTACACAACAAAAAGTAAAGACATGACTTGATAACTTGGAAAACCACCACCTAGAAATAAAATCCTAATAACCTAAAACCACCTCCCAAAATTTAACTGGACAAAACATGAAAGAAAATACTAGGAAATAAACCTAAATTTTTCATAAAATAAAAAATGAAATTTGACCTAAGGGAATGGGAAAGAACAAAAACATGACTCAATCTACCCAATAGCTCAAAAAGGAAACAATTGAACTTACTAACCTACTCAAAAAATCACCTCTCTTTCTCTCATATCATGTAACTACATCATATATGCAATGATCAACATATTCAAACAACTAGTACAACCATGCAAAGGAGTGATTGGTCCTACATGCATATTCAACATAGTCATATCTCCAATGAAGTCAACCATGAACTCTACTAAGACAAAAATAATTCTTCACATGCTTGATGTTAAACAACCAAGTAAATATGTGGGTTGAAACTCAAAACATGATTGCTCACTAGTGGATGAAAAGAAAGTAGAAAGGATAAATTGTTTATGCATTGCTTCTTGAAATACCTCTATCACCCTCAATACAATGAAATCATGATATAATCCAATATCTAAGAAATGATCAAACTAGGGATAACAGTAAAAAACAAAAGTGGGTTGCAAGAACATTATTATACTATGAGAAAAATAATCTTCTATTTGAACAAATGATGTTCTTCCAATTGCAATAATATCTCAATAGGGTGTTCATCTCAAGCCAACTCATCTATATAAATGGGAAAAGTAGTCTCATGCTAATGAAAATTATCATTTTTTTGCACCTCCTCTATAAATATACCATTAGCACTAGGAAGAGCCAACAAATCAAGATGGAAACTTGCTTACCCCTCCTCATGTTCAATTTAATAAATAGGACCCTTGATATGTTTCCAACAATCAAAGACACAAGATATGTAATTTTTCTCATAATACCTTTTATCACGATCGTAATATAGTGTTTTTTAAATCTTTGTATATGGTTCTATTTGAATCAACAAAATCATAGTAAGGTGACAAATCCTTTTTCCAATACAAGTCCTCAAATTTAACTCATTGCATCTTGTCTTTCTCCTCTCATATTCTTTTAATGGATTCATCCAAAATAAAAAGAACATATTCACTAAACTCAACAATTCCATCAAAATCTTCTAGTTCTAAATCACATATTATATTTGAAGAAAGAAGCATATCTTCCATAGGATCTGATCCTCAATGACACTATCAACTATGTCTTCTGATTCCTCAATAGATGTATTAACAGAGTGGAACAAGGCATACTAGATACATCATCACTTACCATTTCTTCCACGGGATCGAAAGACAAGGTTTCTCTATCATCATGATCTTTATCAAAACATTCATCCTCAATGTTGGAAACATCATCACATGATTCCTCTTCAATGCACCAAGAATCCCCCATATCTACATAACCATCTTCACATAAACTTTCTACTTGAATAGTATTATCATCAATATTAATTTATAATATCTCGGTAAGAATATAAATGTTTTCTAAACTTTCCTCGGGCATTGCCTCAAGGATTGTCTTGTTTACTTTTCTCAAAAGGAAACCAAAATCATAATCAAGACATGAAAATATAGATTTAAAGCATAAACCTCTTCCTCTCTAAATATGGGACCAACTCTTGCATATACTTTAACAAACCTATTATTAATCTCACAAACTGTTTCAGATTCATTTTTAATACTGTTAGTGAAATCTTCAATCAAACATAGGTATTATTTTTTACCCCATTTGGACCTAAAATCATGCACAAAGGAAATGAAATAAGATATATTCGTAGAGGGAAAATTTCTAATCCATTCCCCTACATTCCCCTTCCATATTTGGACAAAAAATTTCATCATAACATCTCCATGCTCAGCCTCAAAATATTTGAGGAAAATTGAAAACTTTAATAAGTATTATCTAGCAGTAATTGTTTGTTGTCACAGGGGCAAACCCAGGGTTCAACGCTTGACAATGCACCAACAAAACCCTGACTACCGGCCCTTTCGGCAACACCTACGAAGCAAGCAAAGTCTCACACGAGGTAGAAGCAGGGGGGGTTATAGGATGCATATGTCTGTAACCAGGCTGGGACACGAATCTGTGATAAGAGAACTTCACAGAATATTCAATTAACGCTTAGGAAGTGAACATGCATTAGTTTATTAACCTCCTTAACATCACAAAGCATAATCAAAGACAGATAAGTGCGGTAATAAAAAGTGATTATGCACCTTGAGCACCTAAACCTTAGCACTATAAGTTAAATCTAGCATTCATTTACCTTTAACATAAGTAAAATACTTAAGCAACAAAATATACATTCATCACACATCATAATCAAAGCACTAAGCAAATCCATAAAAGAAATAATATTGCACAAAGAAAACCATAAGACACCAGATATACATGGTTCACCCCAGGGTGGGGCTACGTCCACAAACCTCTTTGCCTCTTTATTATTCACCAAAATCATACATCCAGTCATTCCTGTGCACTAAGCCACATAGTCAAACCTCGCACAACACAGGAGATCTGCACACTAAGCACTACACCCTCATGGTTTGCCTTGCAAAACTAGTTCAAATGCACAAAGCCACAATCTCTTATCATATCACTTAGCACCTTATACAAAATCACAGTCGAGCATTAAGCCTCAACCACATACATTCCTTCTCACATAGAGCTACTCACTTCTACAATACATTCCCCTTTATTTATACTTTACAATAAGGCCTAAACATGGGGAAAGCCCATGGGATGACATCCCATAAAATCGTTATAAAACCCTAGAGGACACCTTACTCGGTCCACATAACCCTCAAAATAGGTGAGATCCGCGATCTCGGCTCCGCCTGGGCACTCCTACTTCGACCAGCATGTCGAAGTCCAAAAGTGGGCCAAAACTGACCAAAGTTTCCCCAAAACTTGGTCGAGGGCCAACAGGCCCCCAACACTCACCTGTGACTCATCCCGAGTCACTCAAGTCCAGACAATGTTGCTTCAAAAGCATCGATCTTAACTCGAGCTGCCTCGACTTGCTGCCTCGCCTGAGGCTCCTTCTTAGCAAGCTCCTGGACTGTCTGCTCTGTAACAAGCCCTTCCAACCATTATTCTACTGCTACAACTACTTGATCTAACTGTGAACCCTGGCCATCAATCTTCTCGAACACCTTGCAAGATTCATCCTGCACAGGTTGTAACTTTTGTGTTACTTCCATCACCTTACCCTGGAGGGAAGTGATCTTTTGTTGTATTGTGCACTGTTCTTGGGATCTCTTCATCCTTTCCACTATTCTGAGAAGTTTCATCTATACCTGCAATGAGAATTCTTGTTATTGTGCCTCCTGTAATTGATCCTCTATCTTCTTTAACTCAGCATCCTCGGCGAGGCATTCATATGTTTGGGCGCTTCTATCACTTAACTTTTTACATGTCGAGGTGAGGGATTTTATACTTGCTACTATGTTTTTGGTGGACTCCTTGCTACTATGTTTTTGGTGGACTCCTCCCTCTGGTCATGCACCTCCTATGGGGTGCTCGACACTATTTGAGCCTCCAGTTCATCTATCTTATCCTGAAACTACTGGAGGGTCTCTATGAGCTTCACTACTTGAGCTTCGACAGGATCTTTCTCTTCTTGTACCAAGCCTGGCACAGAGCGACATTCTTTGCTTACTGCTTCTTTGACCATGGCCTGCTATGTGAGCAAATGCTCTTTTTATTTCTGTAGTTGGGATTTTTCGGGTCTCTTTTCCTCCTGAAGCTCTGCTTTCTCACTTTCATAGGCATCTACACTGTCCTGTGCTACTCATAACTGTACTAGGACTTCATCTTTCTCATTTTGCAAGGTTGTTTTAGCCTTCTCCTTCTCTTCCTGAGCTCGTTGGAACCAATCTTTTGTTGCATCAACAAGCCTTCTTAGTTTGGTCAGTTTGTCCCCTAAGTCTATGTTCTATGATGAGGAATATGCAGACGGTGCAGTAGGTACTACACGAACCAAGCAAACAGCCTGTTTCACTTCCTTCAACTCCCTCTCAATCCTTTCATATAATTCCACATGTTTCTCTTCTTATATCTGCAACATGTCTTGAAAGTCTTCCTCCATAGCTCCACGAACCAAACTAATGTCATCATCAGTGAGAGTGTCTTCCAACTATGGATTATTGGCATGCATTTTCTTCCTTGCTAGAGGTTTCTTTGGATTAAATTTCCTCTTTTGTGGGGTTGTTGTCCCAACAGGGGGATCTTCAGGTGGTGGGGTGCTAGCTCCTATGACTGGTGATGGAGGGAGGTCAAATGTAGCTTCACCTCCTCCTTTCTCTTCTTCTCCTTCATCTCCTCCTCCCTGTCCTTCTACTTCGTCTTCTGCTCCTCCTAGCAAGCTAGACCCATTATCTTTAGAGTTTTCCTCTTCATCCTCTTTGTCACTTTCTATGTCTTGGACTTCAACCTTATTTTTTTATTCCCTTTGCTTCTTCATCCCACTGGACTGTCTGACATGTTCAGCTCATGTAACCATCTTGATTCCTATAGTATCAGTGTCATATAACTCAGCATCAGTGACAGGTACAAGAAATTATTTTGGCCATTCCTTTATAATCTGTTCCATATCTTCATCTGCGAGCTTACAGTATGACTACAAACTTTCCTGGTGCTCATCTGTTCGCATGGTGATGTAAATGAAGTGGGGATCAGTGGGGAACTTTTCTATGCGTCAGTACTGATGCAGGGTATGCGGTGTCATACGAGGGAATGATTCAATGGGAACTTTCAACTACTGATAATATCTGTGAAACACGGCATTAGACTACCACTGCTTTTTCATGTCATTGGTATACCACAGGGTGGAAAACTGAGTGGCCAAGGGCTCTGTAGGTTCAATCTCAGGGAAAGTAGCTCCTTCAAGCGTCTACCAAGCAAAAAATGTGATTAGGATGATCAACCAATTGTAGTGAAACTCATATCCTAAGTCCTGGGCTTCGCAAAAATATTTCTCTAGCTTGTTGACAAGGTAGTTCACCCAGTTCATATGCATTCCCTCCACACACTTTCCTACGAGGTCCACCACGAACCTGGTGACCTATGTGGGGTGGTTCTTCCTTACTAGCTTACTAGCTAAGAGTTAAAAATAAAAGCACACTGCACCATCCTCTATGGAGGCTACCTTGTAACCTCACTTCCCCTTTTCCACCTCTGTGTAGGCTTCTTTGTTGCATTGTGCTAAAGAGAAGTCTGAGGTCTTCCCTGGGTAGAACTGTTGTGGTTCAAGACCCTTCAAACTTAAACCTATGATCCGATGGATCAACATCGAATCCACAATAATTCTTATGTCAAGCCATAGATATCTGCAATGATAGCACGACAGAAGGAGTTTAACGCAAGCGTTAACTTCCTGGTGGCAGCCAAAATGCAGAATCTTCATTACATTTAATATTGTTGATTGTGCCAACCTCTTGATCCATGCATGCGAGACAAGGTGAGGTTTCTTTCTGGTTGTCTTCGTTAAGTAACGGTGAGGATCTAGCGTGGCATAGTTCTTTCAATCTCCTAAGTTGAAGTCAATGTGCTTCAACAACGGGATCTTCCCTGACTGACTTCCTACTATGTGAATTCCTTTTGGAATGTATGCAATGAACATGGAGTACTCAAAGTCGTGAGGGATACTATCACAGTTAATAGTGTTGGCTAGAGGCAGAATATTCTCAGGCAATATCGACTAGATCTGCTTCACGTTAGCCAGATAACTGTGGTGCTTGCTTCTTTGTTCAGTTATGGGGTTGATGCGGGTGGAACGACGTACGGTTGAAGGGGAAGCCTGCAGTCCCCTAGTCGACCACGCTTGAATACCTTCAGATATAGGTCTATTGGCCATGAGTTTCCTAAGAACTTCCTTGACAAACTTCTCAACATCGTTGGGTTCACCCAACATTCTAGATTTTAATAGACAACGGATAGATAAACAGACAAGCGGGGAATACTTTCAGATAACGATAGGAATCATAGCTCGACACTTGGAAAATTATTGACTTGGCTCCGTCAATCATGAGTATCAAAAAGTGGTCCTAGTGCCACAATCAATGAGCTAAATAAGCGGAGCGGTCGTGTCGGATCTTCCAACAGACAGGAAAATGCTTCCATTAATGTAAATCTAGTTGTTATGGCACGGTATCAACGTCCAAAAGAAGTCTACAAAACCATAAATGTCTTTCCTAACCATTCCAGTGTGTCATTCTAACATTCAAGGTGCCTCCAATGGTTATATAACTTCGCTAGGGCGAAGTCCAAATCTGCACGGACCTGTTGTTCTAGCGAGGTTCAAACCCTACGAGCATGCCTCCTACAAAGTTCCAGTCTGCGAAGTCTTCCATATGGTTTCCTCAACTTCTTTTATCTTTTCCAACTTATCCTTCTTTTTATTTAGCTTCCTTGCCTTCTTTCCTATCATCTGAGTCTCTTTAAATTTTTCTGGAATCCTCTTTCCATTTTTATTATTATCTTCCCCTAGCATAGTGGCTTCGCATTGTTGAGGTACCCTCAAAGGTTCTAAAGTTAATATCCCTTTTCTTAACACTTCCTGAGTGGGAATACTTCTCTCTTGGATAGATAGGTCCTTCAAGCCTTCTTGCATTCTTTCAACCTTGATAGCTAATTCTTTTGCTTTATTTCCCTCCTGCATTGTTACTTTTCTATGTTTCTTCAACTTATCCTCTCGTTCTTCTCTTAGTTGGTCTATTTTCCTAGCTATGAAATCCCTTAATTCTTGATTTTTCTTTTCTATAGATTCTTCCTCTACTCTCCTTCTAATCTGATCCTTCTCAATCCAAGTCTTACCTAACAAAAGTGGGAAAGAGTCGTTGTCCTCAACAAACCTAATGACTTCAAATTCTTCTTCAATCGATGTTGCATGAACAATAATAGGTACAGTAGTTACTCTTCCACATAAAGTTATCATATTGCCTTTAAACAAGCCTATCCTTCCTAAAGGTATCACAGTAGGCTTTCCCAAAACTTTCCAAGTTTCTTATTTCATAATATTCACTTATGTTTCTTCATCTAAGACTATACAGTCTATGTCGACATCTTTTATTCTTTCACTTATGCGTTGTTTTCCTTTTAGGATTTCTAGTAAACTGGCATCTTTATGAACATCCATCATTTTTTTCAACTGTAATAACATAGTCTGAACTTCCTCTGACCTTTTCTCTTTATGAATTTCCAACATACCCTTAGTCTCTTGACTCTTTTCATAATTTTATTGTCTTATGTCCCTCCCTTCAACTATAGCAATAATCCTTGGACAATCCTCAACCTCATGACCAACAACCTTACAACAAAGAAAAATAGGGCCTACCCTAGGGCATTCCTTAGAAAGATGTTTCAGCCTTCTGCAATTATAGCACAAATTCAATCCTCTTTTTCTCCTAAATGTTCCCCAATCTTTTTTGTACTGTGCACTTCCCCTAGGATCATAGTGTCGGACCTGCAATCTACAAAAATTCTTTCTACGTTCCTGCATCCATTTATTATTCCAAAAACTCTTTCTATGCAAAGGAATAACAAATATTTCTTCATGTCCATTAAATTTACTCAAATAAACTCTTTCTTTCACTTGCACCCTAGCCCTCAGACTAGGACAGAGTCTATTAAACATACTAAAATTCATGCGTTCGAAAAAAAAAATTCACTTATCTTTCTCTTACCAAAGCACAAAGCTTACCTCTTTTAGAATCTTACCTCTTTTCTTCAAAACAACTTACTTCCTTGGCACAAATATTCACAAGTCAAGTAGAGTGATGCGCACTTCAGCAATAGATCTACACACAGAGATTTTATTTTTCTTTACTTCGGTTCCCAGCAATCACAGTTTCAGGTCCTGGCAATGGAACCATTTGTTGGCATAAGGGCAGATCCAAGGTTCAATGCTTGAGAGCGCACCAGCAAAACCCCGAATACCGTCCCTTTTGGAAATACCTGCAAAGCAGGCGAAGTCTTACCCGAGGTAGAAGTAGGGGGGGTTACAGGACACAGGTGTCTGTAACCAGGTTGGGACATGAATCTGTGATAAGAGCACTTCGCAGAATATTTTTTTAATGCTTAGGAAGTGAACACGCATTAGTTTATTAACCTCCTTAACATCACAGAGCATAATCAAAGACAGATAAGCGCAATAATAACAAGTGATTATGCACCTTGAGCACCTAGCAGTTAGCACTATAAGCTAAATCTATCATTCATTTACCCTTTAACATAAGTAAAATACTTAATAAAAAAAATATGCATTCGTTACACATCATAATAAAAGCACTAAGAAAATGTATAACAGAAATAACATTGCACAAAGAAAACCATGAGACACTAGATATATGTGGTTCACCCCAAGGTGGGGTTACGTCCACAAACCGCTTCACCTCTTTATTATTGGCCAAAATCTTACATCCAGCCACTCATGTGCACTAAGCCATAGATTTGAACCTTGGACAAGACAGGAGATATGCGCACTAAGCACTAGATCCTCCTTCTTTACCTTCCAAAACTAGGTCAAATGCACAAAGTCACAATCTATTATCACAATACTTAGCACCTTCTACAAAATCACAGTTGAGCACTAAGCCTTGACCACATACATTCCTTCTCACATAGAGCTACTCACTTCTACAATACATTCCCCTTTATTTATACTTTA
This sequence comes from Picea mariana, assembly GCA_032191745.1. Classification (NCBI taxonomy): domain Eukaryota; kingdom Viridiplantae; phylum Streptophyta; class Pinopsida; order Pinales; family Pinaceae; genus Picea; species Picea mariana. The sequence goes on along the minus strand of JASDQU010371885.1, from coordinate 57,036 downwards.
CAATAAGGCCTAAACATAGGGAAAACCCATGGGCCAACATCCCATAAACCCTTTATAGAACCCTAGAGGACCCCTTACTGGGTCCACATAACCCTCAAAATAGGTGAGATTCACAATCTCAACTCCACCTGTGTGCTCCTCGACGAATGTGCCGAAGTCCAAAAGTGGGCCAAAACTGACCAAAGTTTCCCCAAAACTTGGTCGAGGGCCAACATTGTCCCATCCCCCTCAAATTGTGGGATATACTTCTAAAACATTTTGGAAGTGCATGTGAGTACCTTAGAATGGTATTGAAATCAAGAGGTGCATGTGTTGAATCTTCATACCACTCTGGATCCTATTTTTTTGGACTAAATTTTCATCTGAATCGTTAATCTCACATAAATTATTTTGTAAATATTTCCATCATTTTACCTACAAGGAAAAAATGACCTCTTCCACATCACATGCCATAAAAGAAACATAGAAAAATGAAAAAAAATTCATCGAGATCACTCACTCAATATATATGAAGCTAATATATGAATATTGAAAACTTTCTTATCAGGATTACTCATTCAATGGAGTTACCAAGTGTGAAAATAAAAATACAATTATAAACTACTCATCTCAGTATGTGTAGTTATACTACAAATTGGAAAGCTTGACTAAGCTCCCCAACAACATTGCCAAAATGTTATCACCTGAAAATTATCACCCTTAAAAAGGTGAAGGGAGTCCAAAAACACTAGGACATAAACAGTGTCACCTCGCTTACTTCCCTTTACTCTGAATTTAGTACTTCCTAAATTTGATGGGTATCCCTAAATGATATAGGTAGCTGGGGGAAGCGGGGGCTCCTTATGGGGAGCCATATCCCTTAACAACCCAATTGATAGGTCGAGCATACATCATTATCACATGCGTAATATGAATTGATTGATCCTCATCACTGAAGTGGGTTAGCCTTTTCCTATTTTTCTAGCTTTATTTCATCCATGAAAAAGTTGGAATAACATACGTAAGGGCATTTAGGCACTCGTATTTAATCGAGGGAATTCATTTATGTGTTCGGCCTTTTAAATCTCTCTATCTATAATCTTAAGAGGGAGATAAATTTTAGATGAGCACTCTCCTGAGTGAGTTGGGAGAGCACTCAACCTCCCTCTTTCAAAATTTAAGTGGTCGATGGTTGAGTGCTTATATAAGTCATCATCATATTACGTCTATAATATCGGTTTAACAAGTTCAATGCTAGAAATGATTCATACTAACAACAAATTCAAGAATTATCAATAACACCTCAAATCAAAGTAGATTATTGTTGTCCTAGAATAAATGTGCAACTAATTATTTAAAATCTAAAAAACAAAGTTACCAACCTAATGAGAACTCTACAGAGTTCTCGTTTTTGGTGGGGTCACATTTTTTACCTCGTTGTAAAAATTCTACTACCAGTAGCACCTCCCCTCCACTTTTAGGTTGTTTTTTAATATTTTAAATCTTCTTATCCATAATGTATCCACATTATTTTTTTAAATACTTATTTTTTCAACTATTTTCTATTTTTTTTCAACGATGTTTTTAATCATTTTTCCATGCTTCTTTGAATGTTAAAAATGTTGTATACCATTTAATTTTTTAAATTAATATTTTTCATATAATTGTGTCTCCTTAATTAATTTATGGTTCCATATTTTTTAAATATACTGGAAAATGTCATTTTTAACACATTTTTTACCTTTCCTTCAATACATAAAAAACAATTGTAGTTAAATAACAATATTTTTAAATATTTAGCAAAAAAATATACATTTTAAAGCCATATATAATAAAAAAAGGTATACATTTTGGAACATGTCCATTTATACTAACATGTCAAATAAAACATTTTTATGAACATAATTTTAAAAAAAAAAACAAAAAAAAGTGAATTTTGTTTTTAAATTAACATTTTTTCCATATTTGTATACATTTGAAGTAAAAAAATGACAACATTTAATGTCATTTTCCATAGTATAGTGATTCACATACAAATAAAACTAAAAATAAAATAATAAAAAGATTCATCATAAAACAACAATACATACACATTCATTCTTATTTTAAAATCTGACAGTCAAAACATTACAGTTATAGCTCATCAAAAAATTACAAAATTGAGCATCAATTTCAAGGGAATCTTAAAACTAATCAACAATATCATATATCCCAAATTCATCATTCTCAACAGACACATAATCATCTTCTTGGACATCATTATGTGCTTCCATTGTGTCATTTTTCTCTTCCATTGGGTCTTTGATATCCACAAGTTCTCCAAAGTGATCTCTTCCAATCAATCCTCCTAATGGTACTTGAGGTTCCTTTGACATTTTTTCCACCTTTGATTCATAAAAAACTCCTTTCCTCAAAACAAATTCTTTTCATTTCATCTGGAAGAGATAGAATAACATTAATTCTTTGTTGGCCCCGGGGGGGGCAGCTCAATTGGCAAGTGCCGTGAAAATGAAGTTCCATGAGGTTTTGAGTTCAATTCCCCCCGACTTACCTTGTGTGCCACGTAAGGGGCATCGTGGGAACACCTGTAGTTTATAGTGGTAGCGGTTGGATAACATGGCCACGTGTAACGCGAGCATGTGCCCAACTAGTTGTTGATTCCTCCAGAAAAAAAAAAAAAAACATTAATTCTTTGTTGAATAAAACCACATTGTAGTGGGTCACTTTCAATGGATATGTAATTTCTTCCTTTCTATAAGGAACATGCTAGTGTTGTACTTAATCACCAAATAAATAATAAATAATTAAGTTAAATAATGTAAAAAGACATAAATTAAAAATAATAAAGATTGAAGTATGATTTTATAAATGTTATATCATAAATCTTACCTGAACCCAAGAACAAATCCAAAACTCAATCTCCATTTGAAAATGTATCTATAAGATAATTAATTAGTGCTTGTGGCTTTTGATAAATGTTAAAAATCTCTCCTTTCAAACCATTTTCCTCATATGTTAGTTTGATGACTACAAAATTTTAAACCAATAAACTACGAGGCTTCCCTCCATCCTTTACATTTACAAGAATAGAATTATAAGAATTATATTTTGTCTAGCTTGCAAGATGTATACTCTCAATATCATGTGTAAATGGTTCTCTATTGGAGATTTGAATATTAGGCCTGTGCCTATAACATAAATAAGTGCAAATTTAATTAACTTGTGAATTAATAAAATTGATTTATAATCTAAATCGCTAAACATACACTTTCAATATCTTACCAAAAAACTTGCATCCTTGTATTTTCTTTTCCCTTGAAGCTTGATTGTGCTAATCCTTGTTGAGTGTCTGAATGAAAAACCAGAAATCTCCAAAATGATGATGTTGTGACTTCCATAAATCCAATAACCACTTTATTGAAAGATTGGTAAATATAAGACTCACTATCATATCCAATTTTTTTTTTAGTATAACCATGAGGGATGTCTGTAATAACTAGGGAGTATTTTTTTTAGGAACAATATTTACAATTTTTTCACAATAACCTAATATCACTTTATATTGAATGGTGCCGATCCCATTCCAAGTGTGGTGATCAAGGGTGTCATCAAGTTCAACCTTTCGATCACATCTCTTTCTTTCTCTTTCAAACTTGGCTTTTTGAATAAAACTTTTGAAGGTTTCTGGTACTCCATCTGCAATCTTCTTTGAAATATTTAATTAAACAAACAAACATATAGTTATATATCTATAACTAATAAAATAGAAATAAATTAACCTACAAATGAATAATATGAATGTGATAAATCAACATACCTTTTTTAATGCAACAAAAAAAAAATA
>JASDQU010371885.1:32879-53163 GCA_032191745.1 Picea mariana | reverse complement strand
AGATGGCAATGTGTATTTAATTTTTTTCCTTATTTTGAAGGAAAACACTACATGGAACTTCATCTTCATAAATTGATATTAAAACAAAATACATATTTAAGGTAGCTTTGATAAAAGTGGATTAACCATGGGAAGCTTCGATAAAAGTGAAATATTAAAAAATATATAATAAAAATTTGTCTACACAACATTATTTTATTAATTTCTTGATTTTTCCTTAGGATTACACTTTTGAGTTGAACGTTCCTCTAATGGGATATATACGTCCAAGTGTGTCAAGTTGGGGAGCCCTGGTTCTTTTTATGAAGAAAAAAGATGGAACCTTGAAGATGTGTATTGATTTCAGACAGTTGAATAAGGTCAGCATAAAGAACAAATATCATTTGCCAAGAATTAATGACTTATTTGATCAATTGAAAGGTGCAAGAATATTTTCCAAGATTGACTTGAGATCAGATTATCATCAAGTGAAGATAAAGGAAGAAGATATCAGAAAGACAACATTCAGGACAATATATGGGCATTGTGAATTCACAGTAATTTCATTTGGACTATCAACTACCCTGACAGTTTCATGTGCCTGATGAATGGAGTATTTAGGCAATACCTGGAAAAGTTTGTAATTTTGTTCCTTTATGATATATTCATCTACTCTTAAGTCATAAGAGGAACATGAGAAACATTTAAGAATGGTGTTGAAAGTTTTAAGAGAGAGTAAATTTTATTTCGAGCTAAGTAAGTGCATATTTTATCAAAAGAATATTCATTACTTGGGGAATATTATTTCAACAAATGGGATAGAAGTTGATCCTCAGATGATAGATGTCATTAAAGGATGGCCAGTGCCAAGAAATGTGATAGAGGTTAGATCATTTATGGGTCTTTTCGAATATTACCAAATATTCATAAAAGGATTCTCAAATATTTCAATTCCAATCACTTCTTTGCAAAAGAAGGGAGTGAAATTTGAATGGACTCCCAAGTGTGAAAAGATATTTCAGCAGCTGAAAGACATCTTGACAAGTGCATCAATCTTGAATATTGCAGATCCATATGAATATTTTGTGGTGTGCATTGATGCATGCAAGGAAGGGCTTGGTGGAGTCCTCACATAAAAAAAACATGTGGTATGTTATGAGTCTAGAAAATTAAAGAACATGAGAGGAATTATGCTACACTTGACTTGGAATTAGTAGCAATTGTATATGCATTACAAATGTGGATACATTATTCATGGGGAGAAAATTTTAGCTAAGGATAGACCATTGTGGTTTAAAACATTTGTTTGGACAGCCCACATTAAATGCCAAACAAACTAGATGGTAGAATTCCTTAGTGAATATGACTTTGAAATTAACCACATCAAAGGAAAAGAGAATCAAGTGGTTGATGCACTCAATAGAAGAGCTCATGAAATGCATATGGAAGCCATTATCATGTGCAGGACTAATAAGAAAGACAAAAATATTGCAACCGCAAATTCAGATCAACAATATAAAAGAAACATTACAACAAGGAAATTTACAACAGAAATTTAAAGACTTTGAGCTAAAATAAGATGGAATTCTCATGTATAAAGGAAAAACATATGTGCCAAATTCCATTGAATTGAAAAATACAGTGCTAAGGGAAATGCACAATGTTCCATATGTTGGGAACCCAAGATATCATAAGTCAATTACAGTTGTAAAAATCAAATACTTTTGGCCAGGAATGAAGAAAGAAGTGGCTAAATATATAGCGAGGTGTCTAGAGTTCCAGAAGGTAAAAATTAATCATCGACATCCAGCGGGGATGTTGTATCCATTTCCCATTCAGGAATGGAAGTGGGAATTAGTTACAGTTTATTTTATTACAAATCTTCTCAAAATAGTGAAGCATCATGATTCCATCATGGTGGTGGTGGATAAATTAACTAAAACAACACATTTTATTCAAGAGAAGACTACACACAAGGAAACAAATATTGCATAAATATATATGAAATAAATTGGTAGACTACATAGAGTGCCTAAGGAAATTGTTTCAGACATAGATCCAAAATTCACTTCCAATTTATGGAAAGGTTTGTTCAAGGGCTTTGGGAAAAAATTAAACCTCAATACATCATATCACCTAGAGTTGATGGGAAAATAGAGAGGAATAATAGAATAATTGAGGACATGCTCAGAATGTATGTGATGGATCAGTCATCAAAGCGGGAAGATTATATTCACTTAGTTGAATTTCCTTACAATAATGGTTATCGAGCCTCATTAAAAATGAACATGTTTGAAGCATTGTATGGAAGAAAGTGTAACACACCAGTAAGTTGGGATAATCCAATAGACATAGTGGTTATTGGGCCAAATTCGTTGAAGGAAATGGAAGAGAAAATGAAAAAGATCAAACAGAATTTAAAGGTTTCCTAGGATAGGTAGAAAAATTGTGCAGACAAGAACAAATATTTTAGAGATTTCAAAGTGGGAAAACATGTGTTTTTAAAAGTGAAGGCGAAAATAAGTTCACTAAGATTAGGAATTTGCCCAAAGTTGGAAGAAAGATATCATGGACCTTTTGAAATCTTAAAAAAGATAGGGTCATTTCCATACATGTTAGCATTTTATGCATCGATAAGAGTGCATAATGTATTTCATACATGTCATTATTAAAGAAATATGTATTTGACCCTAACCACATAATTGATTGGACTATGATCCAAGTGGAACACGAAGGGGATTTCTAGGTGGATCCAGTATGCATCCTAGACCGAAAAGTCAAGGTTCTCAAGAAAAAATTAATGGGGTTGGTAAAGGTTCAATGGAGCTACTACGGTCTTGAAGATTCTACATGGGAGCATGAATAAAATATGTGGTAATAATACCCACATTGTTTAGTCAATTTTGAATAAAATAGAATGCAAGACTCCATTTTCAGCAGCTAGAGTTCCATAACCACATCTCAAAGTCCTAGCCAAAATGCACTAGTGGTCCCTGATAAAAGAATGGTACATCCCGATGGAAGGAGAGTGGTGAAGGGGTACATTCCTTGGGTCAACAGATTGAGAGGAACTTGAGACTTTGGCTGGAACTGTTGTTGGACTTGTATAGGATTTTATTTCTAAGTATTGTGATGTAAATTTGTATATCTACATCGGCATAATGTGCATCGAGGATGGCATGCAATTGTAGGGAAGGGGGAATGTAATGTATCCACTATAATCCCTAGTTTAATTAATGATTAATGTAGATATAATGTGTGGCTACATCCAAGTGATGTATATGTGAAATGTATTTCTAAGTTTTAATCAATAAAATGTGATGTTAGTTGTTAGGGGACATAGATAGATATGGGGGATGAATTAATACACAAGAGAGGGGAGGGTATAGGAGAATGTCTAAGAGATGGGTCCAAGGGGGGATTACCCATGTCTACTATTTCCACCCACATTCCTGAATTTTATTATCATTGTGGATTAAACTCTATTTTTTGATTGAATGTCCCCAAAGCCAATCATTGAATGCATGTAAGAGGGTGAGTGTGAGAAGTCACATCCAAAAGTTACTAGGAGCATGGGGGATAAGAACAATCAAATTGGGGAATCATGTGAGTCAAGAAAGCAAGCCAAAGGAGAGTAAATTCATATGGGCAGTTACAATAGTTTTTGATAGTCAATTTTTTTGGTATGAGCAACAAGTAGAGAGAAAGAAAAAGATATAAGAGATTGAGCATCCATGGAGGGACAATTTTGTAGTATGTTGTAATTTTTATGGAGTGTATTTGAAGTAGAATAATGAAGAGTCAGGTTGCTATGCCTGAAGAGTGAACTCATGTGTGAGTTGCATTGTAATAAAAAACGTGCATTGTTGTTTGTTGGTAGTTTTTCCTGGAAGTGATTTCCCTTGAGTTCATAGCAGAGAGATTCTTGGTTACACATGCCAGAGATACCCTGATAAATGAATGGGACACCCAAAGGAATGATATTATTGAAGGGGTACATTCCTTGGGTTGGGCGGGTTGAGAGGAAGAGAGTTGGTGGAAAATTGGGATAGTTGTAGGAGAATACCAGTGGCTTGTGGGATTTGGGATTTGCTTGAGCTATAAGTAGACAGTGAGAGGCCACCTTATTTTTTGGATTTCTAGCCCCATCTCGGGGGTGATTTTTTGTTGATATTTGGAACAACAAGTCTATGGTTGGATGGAAGGTATGTGTTGTATTTATGAGATAAGTAATTAAAATATAAGTATTTTATTTGTTGTATGTGTTATACTTATGAGTTTTAATTTTTATGCATGAACTTTGTGTTTAATACTAATTTATGTGTTGTTGTTTGATTTATTAGCTACATTCATGCTTGTTTTAAAATTTTGTAGATACATTTACTAAATGGCATCAGATAATAGTTAAATCTATATGTAATTTGTAGCTAATAAGATATAGGAGTTAGTTAGCAGAATTTTTTTTGTTTTTATCTGTAATTCCACACATAATGGTCCTCAACTGGGTTGGGGGATGTTACACTCATATTTCATTGAACCTACAAGTATTAGGCACTTGATTATATTGAATCCCTTTTCCACTTTTACTTGTGATGCAACCTATGAATGTATCTATATGAATAACATGTTCAAGAAACTCTCTAACCATCTATCGCTTACTAACAAAAACATGGAACCATGTGCCAAGTCTAAAAGTAACTCCATAAAACATTGATGCTACATCAATGGAATAACCAACTAATCCATCCCATAACATACTCACAAACAAACAAATATAGACATTGATTGGATTTTGAATAAATCTAATCCAAGTGCTAACATTGGCTCCAATTGGGGAAAGAATCCTCCTGTGGGATGATAAGAATCCTAGAAATTTGGAAGAAGAAGACATATAAGATAGTACCATAAGAAATCCCTATAAAATAGGCCTTGCATGGACAAGCTCCAAAGATACGTTGAATGGAAGCTAGACATGTTCAATATAACTACAACTATCAACCCTCAACCAAGTTGAATCTCAATGATGGGATAACGAATCGTTGTTGACCATGGGAGAAACCATAAATGTAAAATTTTGTTAGAGATGAGGAAAGCTACCAATAATTGTAATGGGATCCAAGGTACAAGTATAGTCCTAGCAATGTTAATGAATGATCTGAAGTCAAATAATGAAGGGAATCACCCAATAGAAATTCAGTAAGGAAATTATCTGTCAAATGTGAGGTAGACTGGCAATAAGACTTGCAGACATCAAGGTACTTAGATTATAAATCAACCTCTAGAGAAAGGTGTGTTGCATTCAATGGGGGAATATACTCTTAGAGTAAAGTGATGAAAAATCCTTCCATCCAACACGAAGCACATATGTGTAGGATAAAGATAAGGTAACATATACCATAGTATAGACACTCAAATTTGACTTGACTCTCTTAACTCAAAATTGGAAACATGGATGACAAAACATATGGATCAAAGATCAACTTTGGGATCCCAACATAGCAACTCTGATGAAAAATAACTCAATGTAAATATATCATAATAGGACTCGTGAATTTCTTGCAATGACTTTATATTTTTACACAACATAAAGTAAAGACATGACTTGATAACTTGGAAAACCACCACCTAGAAATAAAATCCTAATAACCTAAAACCACCTCCCAAAATTTAACTGGACAAAATATGAAAGAAAATACTAGGAAGTAAACCTAAAATTTTCATAAAATAAAAGATGAACTTTGACCTAAGGGAATGGGAAAGAACAAAAACATGACTCAATATACCCAATAGCTCAAAAAGGAAACAATTGAACTTACTAACCTACTCAAAAAATCACCTCTCTCTCTCATATCATGTAACTACATCATATATGCAATGATCAACATATTCAAACAACTAGTACAACCATGCAAAGGAGTGATTGGTCCTACATGCATATTAAACATAGTCATATCTCCAATGAAGTCAACCATGAACTCTAATAAGACAAAAATAATGCTTCACATGCTTGATGTTAAACAACCAAGTAAATATGTGGGTTGAAACTCAAAACATGATTGCTCACTAGTGGATGAAAAGAAAGTAGAAAGGATAAATTGTTTATGCATTACTTATTGAAATACCTCTATCACCCTCAATACAACGAAATCATGATATAATCCAATATCTAAGCAATGATCAAACTAGGGATAATAATAAAAAACAAAAGTGGGTTGCAATATCATTATTATACTATGAGAAAAATAATCTTCTATTTGAACAAATGATGCTCTTCCAATTGCAATAATATCTCAATAGGGTGTTCATCTCAAGCCAACTCATCTATATAAATGGGAAAAGTAGTCTCATGCTAATGAAAATTCTCATTTTTTTCCACCTCCTCTATAAATATACCATTAGCACTAGGAAGAGCCAACAAATCAAGATGGAAACTTGCTTACCCCTCCTCATGTTCAATTTAATAAATAGGATCCTTGATATGTTTCCAACAATCAAAGACACAAGATATGTAAATTTTCTCATAATACCTTTTATCACGATCATAATATAGTGTTTTTTAAATCTTTGTATATGGTTCTATTTGAATCAACAACATCATAGAAAGGTGACAAATCCTTTTTCCAATACAAGTCCTCAAATTTAACTCATTGCATCTCATCTTTCTCCTCTAGGATTCTTTTAATGGATTCATCCAAAATAAAAAGAACATATTCACTAAACTCAACAATTCCATCAAAATATTCTAGTTCTAAATCACATATTGTATTTGAAGAAAGAAGCATATCTTCCATAGGATCTGATCCTCAATGACACTATCAACTATGTCTTTTGATTCCTCAATAGATGTATTAACAGAGTGGAAGAAGGCATACTAGATACATCATCACATACCATTTCTTCCACAGGATCGAAAGATGAGGTTTCTCTATCATCATGATCTTTCTCAAAACATTCATCCTCAATGTTGGAAACATCATCACAATATTCCTCTTCAATGCACCAAGAATCCCCCATATCTACATAACCATCTTCACATAAAGTTTCTACTTGAATAGTATTATCATTAATATTAATTTCTAATCTCTCGATAAGAATATAAATGTTTTATAAACTTTCCTCGGGCATTGCCTCAAGGATTGTCTTGTTTACTTTTCTCAAAAGGAAACCAAAATCATAATGAAGACATGAAAATATATATTTAAAGCATAAACCTCTTCCTCTCTAAATATGGGACCAACTCTTGCATATACTTAAAAAAACCTATTATTAATCTCACAAACTGTTTCAGATTCATTTTTAATAATGTTAGTGAAATCTTCAATCAAACATAGGTATCATTTTTCACCCCATTCGGACCTAAAATCATGCACAAAGGAAATGAAATAAGATATATTCGCAGAGGGAAAATTTCTAATCCATTTCCCTACATTCCCCTTCCATATTTGGACAAAAATTTCATCATAACATCTCCATGCTCAGCCTCAAAATATTTGAGGAAAATTGAAAACTTTAATAAGTATTATCTAGCAGTACTTGTCTGTTGTCACAGGGGCAAACCCAAGGTTCAACGCTTGACAGCGTACCAACAAAACCCTGACTACCGGCCCTTTAGGAAACACCTGCGAAGCAAGAAAATTCTCACCCGAGGTAGAAGCAGGGGGGGTTACAGGATGCAGATGTCTATAACCAGGCTAGGACACGAATCTGTGATAAGATAACTTCACAGAATATTCGGTTAACGCTTAGGAAGGGAACATGCATTAGTTTATTAACCTCCTTAACATTGCAAAGCATAATCAAAGACAGATAAGCGCGGTAATAAAAAGTGATTATGTACCTTGAGAATCTAGCACTTAGCACTATAAGTTAAATCTAACATTCATTTACTTTTAACATAAGTAAAATACTTAAGCAACAAAATATACATTCATTCCACATCATAATCAAATAACTAAGCAAATGCATAAAAGAAATAATACTACACAAAGAAAACCATGAGACACCAGATATACGTGGTTCACCGCAGGGTGGGGCTACGTCCACAAACCTATTTGCCTCTTTATTATTCGCCAAAATCTTACATCCAGTCACTCATGTGCACTAAGCCATAAAGTCGAACCTCTCACAACATAGGAGATATGCGCACTAAGCACTAGACCCTCCTGTTTTACCTTCCAAAACTAGGTCAAATGCACAAAGCCACAATCTCTTATCTTAGCACTGAGCACCTTATACAAAATCATAGTCGAGCACTAAGCCTCAACCACATACATTCCTTCTCACATAAAGCTACTCACTTCTACAATACATTCCCCTTTATTTATACTTTACAATAAGGTCTAAACATGGGGAAAACCCATGGACTGACATCCCATAAACCCATTACAAAACACTAGAGGACCCCTTACTGGGTCCACATAACCCTCAAAATAGGTGAGATCCACGATCTCGGCTCCGCCTGGGTGCTCCTACTTCGACTAGCATGTCAAAGTCCAAAAGTGGGCCAAAACTGACCAAAGTTTCCCCAAAACTTGGTCGAGGGCCAACAGGCCCCCAACACTCACCTGTGACTCGTCTCGAGTCACTCAGGTCTAGACAATGTTGCTTCAAAAGCATTGATATTAACTTGAGCTGCCTTGCTTAAGGCTTCTTCTCAGTGAGCTCCTGGACTGTCTGCTCTGTAACAAGCCGTTCCAAGCATTATTCTACTGCTGCAACTACTTGATATAACTATGAACCCTGGCCATCGATCTCCTTGAACACCTTGCAAGCTTCATCCTACACAGGTTGTAACTTTTGTGTTACTTCCATCACCTTACCCTAGAGGGCAGTGATCTGTTGTTGTATTGTGCACTGCTCCTAGGATCTCTTCATCCTTTCCACTGTTGTGAGAAGCTTCATCTACACCTACAATGAGAATTCTTGTTATTGTGCCTCTTGTAATTGATCCTCTAGCTTCTTTAACTCTGGATCCTCGGCGAGGCATTCATATGTCTGGGCACTTCTATCACTTAATTTTTTACATGTCGAGGCGAGGGATTTTATGCTTGCTACTATGTTTTTGGTGGACTCCTCCCTCTGGTCATGCACCTCCTGTGGGGTGCTCAACACTGTTTGGGCCTCCAGTTCATATATATTATCCTAAAACTACTTTAGGGTCTCTGTGAACTTCACTACTTGAGCTTTGACAAGATCTTTCTCTTCCTGTACCAAGCCTATCACAGAGTGACATGCTTTGCTTACTGCTTCTTTGACCATGACCTGCTCTGCAAGTAGCTAATCTTTTTATTTCTATATTTGGGCTTCATCGAGTCTCTTTTCCTCCTGAAGCTCTGCTTTCTTGCTTTCATAGACAGCTACACCGTCCTGTGCTGCTCATAACTGTACTAGGACTTCGTCTTTCTCATTTTTCAAGGTTCTTGTAGCCTTCTCCTTCTGTTCCTTAGCTCGTTGGAACCGAGATTTTGTTGCATCAACAAGCCTTCTTAGTTGGGTTGGTTTGTCCCCCAAGTCTACGTTCTATGATGAGGAAGGTACAAACGATGCAGTAGGCACTGCACGGACCAAGCGAACAGCCTGTTTCACTTCCTTCAACTCCCTCTCAATCCTTTCATATAATTCCACATGTTTCTCTTCTTATATCTACAACATGTCTTCAGAGGCATCCTCCATAGCTCCATGGACCAGACTAATGTCATCATCAGTGAGAGTTTCTTCCAACTGTGGATTATTGGCATGCATTTTCTTCCTCGTTGGAGGTTTCTTCGGATTAAATTTCCTCTTTTGTGGGGTTACTGTCCCAACAGGGGAATCTTCAGGTGGTGGGGTGCTAGCTCCTGTGACTGGTGATGGAGGGAGGTCAAATATAGCTTTGCCTCCTCCTTTCTCTTCTTCTCCTTCATCTCCTCCTCTCTGTCCTTCTGCTTCATCTTCTCCTCCTCCTAGCAAGCTAGACTCGTTATCTTCAGAGTTTTCCTCTTCATCCTCTTTGTCACTTTATATGTCCTGGACTTCAACCTTATTTTTGCATTCCCTCTACTTCTTCGTCCCACTGGACTGTCTGACATGTTCAGCTCGCATAACCATCGTGCTTCCTATAGTATCAGTTTCATATAACTCAGCATCGGTGACAGGTACAAGAAATTATTTTGGCCATTCCTCTATAATCTGTTCCATATCTTCATCTGCGAGATTATAGTATGATTGCAAACTTTCCTAGTTCTCATCTCTTCGCATGGTGATGTAAATGAAGTGGGGATCAGCAGAGAACTTTGCTATGGGTTGGTACTGATGTAGGGTACGTAGTGTCATACGAGGGAATGCTTCAATGGGAACTTTCAACTACCGATAATATCTGTGAAACATGACATTAAACTGCCACTACTTTGTCATGTCATTAGTATACCATAGGGTGGAAAACTGAGTGGCCAAGGGCTCCATAGGTTCAATATCTAGGAAAGTAGCTCCTTCAAGCATCTACCAAGCCACAAATGTGATCAAGATGATCAACCAATTGTAGTGAAACTCATATCCTAAGTCCTAGGCTTCGCAAAAATCTTTCTCTAGCTTCTTGACGAGGTAGTTCACCCAGTTCATATGCATTCCCTCCACACACTTTCCTGCGAGGTCCACCACGAACCCAGTGACCTATGTGGGGTGGTTCTTTCTTACTAGCTTACTAGCTAAGAGTTGAAAATAAAGGCACACTGCACCATCCTCTATGGAGGCTACCTTGTAACCTTTCTTCCCCTTTTCCACCTCTCTGTAGGCTTCTTTGATGCATTGTGCTAAAGAGAAATCTGAAGTCTTCTCTGGGTAGAAATGTTGTGGGTCAAGACCCTTCAAAATTAAACCTGTGATTCGGTGGATCAACACTGGATCCACAATAATTCTTATGTCAAGCCATAGATAATCACCATGATAGCACGACAGAAGGAGTTTAACGCAAGCGTTAACCTCTTGGTGGCAGCCAAAATGCAGAATCTTCATTACGTTTAATATGGTTGATTGCACCAACCCCTTGATCCATGGATGTGAGACGAGGTGAGGTTTCTTTCCGGTTGTCTTAGTTAAGTAACAGTGAGGATCTAGCATGGCATAGTCCTTTCGATCTCCTAAGTTGAAGTCAATGTGCTTCAACAGCGGGATCTTCCCTGGCTGACTTCCTACTATGTGAATTCCTTTCAGAATGTACACAGTGAACACGGATTACTCGAAGTCATGAGGGATATTGTCGTGGTTAACAGTGTCGGCCAGAGGCGGAATATTCTTAGGCAATATCGACGGGATCTACTTCGCGTTAGCTAGATCACTGTGGTGCTTGCTTCTTTGTTCAGTTACGAGGTTGATGCGGGTGGAACGACGTCTGGTTGAAGGGGAAGTCTGCAGTCCCCTAGTCGACCACGCTTGAATACCTTCAGATACAGGTCTATTGGCCATGAGTTTCCTAAGAACTTCCTCGAAAGACTTCTCAAGATCATTGGGTTCACCCGACATTCTAGATTTTAATAGACAACGGATAGAGAAACAGACAGGCGGGGTATACTTTCAGATAATGACAGGAAGCATAGCTCGACACTTGGAAAATTCTTGACTTGGCTCAGTCAGTCACGAGTAGCAAAAAGTGGTCCCAGCACCACAATCGACGAGCTAAATAAGTGAAGCGGTCATGCCAGATCTTCCAACAGACAGTAAAATGCTTCCATTAATGTAAATCTAGTTGTTATGGCACGATATCAATGTCCAAAAGCAGTCTACAAAACCATAAATGTGTTTCCTAACCATTCTGGAGTGTCATTCTAACATTCAAGGTGCCTCCAATAGTTATATAACTTCGCCAGGGCGAATCCAAATTTGCACGGACCTTCTGTTCCAACGAGGTTCAAACCCTGCGAACATGCCTCCTATGAGGTTCCGGTCTGTGAAGTCTTCCATCTGGTTTCCTCAACTTCTTGTAGCTTTTCCAACTTAGCCTTCTTTTTATTGAGCTTCCTTGCCTTCTTTCCTGTCATCTAAGTATCTTTAAATGTTTTTGGAATCCTCTTTCCATTTTTATTCTTATATTCCCCTAGCATAGTGGCTTCGCACTATTGAGGTACCCTCAAAGGTTCTAAAGTTAATATCCCTTTTCTTAACACTTCCTGAGTGGGAATACTTCTCTCTTAGATAGATAGGTCCTTCAAGCCTTCTTTCATTATTTCAACCTTGATAGCTAATTCTTTTGCTTTCTGTCCCTCCTGCATTGTTACTTTTCTATGTTTCTTCGACTTATCCTCTCGTTCTTCTCTTAGTTGGTCTATTTTCCTAGCTACGAAATCCCTTAATTCTTGATTTTTCTTTTATATAGATTCTTCCTCTGCTCTCCTTCTGATCTGATCCTTCTCAATCCAAGTCTTACCTAAAAAAAGTGGGAAAGAGTCGTTGTCCTCAACAAACCTAATGACTTCAAATTCTTCTTCAGTCGATGTTCCATAAACAATAATAGGTACAGTAGTTACTCTTCCACATAAAGTTATCATCTTGCCTTTAAACAAGCCTATCCTTCCTAAAGGTATCACAGTAGGATTTCCCAAAACTTTCCAAGTTTCTTATGTCATAATATTCACTTGTGTTTCTTCATCTAAGACTATACAATCTATGTCGAAGTCTTTTATTCTTGCACTTATGCATTGTTTTCTTTTCAGGATTTCTGGTAAACTGACATCTTTATGAACATCCATCATTTTTTTCAACTGTAATAACATAGTCTAAACTTCCTCTAACCTTTTCTCTTTATGAATTTATAACATACCCTTAGTCTCTTGACTCTTTTCATAATTTTATTGTCTTATGTCCCTCCCTTCAACTTTAGCAATAATCCTTGGACAATCCTCAACCTCATGACCAACAACCTTACAACAAAGAAAAATAGGGCCTACCCTGGGGCATTCCTTAGAAAGATGTTTCGGCCTTCTGCAATTATAACACAAAGTCAATCCTCTTTTTCTCTTAAATGTTCCCCAATCTTTTTTGTACTGTGCACTTCCCCTAAGATCATAGTGTTGGACCTGCAATCTGCAAAAATTCTTTCTACATTCCTGCATCCACTTATTAGTCCAAAAACTCTTTCTATGCAAAGGAATAACATATCTTTCTTCATTTCCATTAAATTTACTTAAATAAACTCTTTCTTTCACTTGCACCCTAGCCCTCAGACTAGGACAGAGTCTATTAAACATACTAAAATTCATGCTTTCGAAAAAAAAAAATTCACTTATCTTTCTCTTACCAAAGCAAAAATCTTACCTCTTTTAGAATCTTACCTCTTTTCTTCAGAACAACTTACTTCATTGGCAAAAATATTCACAAGTCAAGTAGAGTGATGCGCACTTTAGCAACAGATCTACGCACAGAGATTTTATTTTTCTTTACTTCAGTTCCCAGCAATCACAGTTTCAGGTCCCAGCAATGGAACCATTTGTTGGCACAGGGGCAGACCTAGGGTTCAATGCTTGAGAGCGCACCAGAAAAACCCCGACTATCGGCCCTTTTAGCAATACCTGTGAAGAAGGCAAAGTGTTACCCAAGGTAGAAGTAGGGGGGTTTACAGGACGCAGGTGTCTGTAACCAGGTTGGGACATGAATCTGTGATAAGAGCACTTCGCAGAATATTTTGTTAATGCTTAGGAAGTGAACATGCATTAGTTTATTAACCTCCTTAACATCAGAGAGCATAATCAAAGACAGATAAGTGCAGTAATAACAAGTGATTATGCACCTTGAGCACCTAGCAGTTATCACTATAAGTTAAATCTATCATTCATTTACCCTTTAACATAAGTAAAATACTTAAGAAAAAAAATATACATTTGTTACACATCATAATAAAAGCACTAAGCAAATGCAAAATAGAAATAACATTGCACAAAGCAAACCATGAGACACCAGATATATGTGGTTCACCCCAAGGTGGGGTTACATCCACAAACCGCTTCACCTCTTTATCATTAGCCAAAATCTTACATCCAGTCACTCATGTGCACTAAGCCACAGAGTTGAACCTCACACAAGACAAGAGATATGCGCACTAAGCACTAGATCCTCCTTCTTTACCTTCCAAAACTAGGTCAAATTCACAAAGCCACAATCTATTATCACAATACTTAGCACCTTCTACAAAATCATAGCTGAGCACTAAGCCTCGACCACATACATTCCTTCTCACATATAGATACTCACTTCTACAATATATTCCCCTTTATTTATACTTTATAATAAGGCCTAAACATCGGGAAAACCCATGGTCTGACATCCCATAAACCCTTTACAGAACCCTAGAGGACCCCTTACTGGGTTCACATAACCCTCAAAATAGGTGAGATCCACAATCTCGGCTCTGCCTGGGTGCTCCTACTTCAACCAGCATGTCAAAGTGCAAAAGTGGGCCAAAACTGACCAAAGTTTCCCCAAAACTTGGTCAAGGGCTAACATTGTCCCATCCCCCTCAAATTGTGGGATATACTTCTGAAACATTTTGGAAGTGCATGTGAGTACCTTGGAATGGTATTGAAATCAAGAGGTGCATGTGTTGAATCTTCATACCACTCTGGATCCTATTTTTTTGGACTAAATTTTCATCTTAATCATTAATCTCACATAATTTATTTGTAAATATTTCCATCGTTTTACCTACAAGGAAAAAATGACCTCTTCCACATCACATGCCATAAAAGAAACATAGAAAAATGAAAAAAAAATCATCAGGATCACTCACTCAATATATATGAAGCTAATATATGAATAATGAAAAATTTCTTATCAGGATCACTCATTCAATGGAGTTACCAAGTGTGAAAATAAAAATACAATTATAAACTACTCATCTCAGTATGTGTAGTTATACTACAAATTGGAAAGCTTGACTAAGCTCCCCAACAACATTGCCAAAATGTTATCACCTGAAAATTATCACCCTTAAAACGGTGAAGGGAGTCCAAAAACACTAGGACATAAACAGTGTCACCTCACTTACTTCCCTTTACTCTAAATTTAGTACTTCCTAAATTCGATGGGTATCCCTAAATGATATAGGTAGATGGGGGAAGCGGAGGCTCCTTATGGGGATCCATATCCCTTGACAACCCAATTGATAGGTCGAGCATACATCATTATCACATACGTAATATGAATCGATTGATCCTCATCATTGAAGTGGGTTAGCCTTTTCCTATTTTTCTAGCTTTATTTCATCCATGAAAAAGTTGGAATAACATACGTAAGGGCATTTAGGCACTTGTATTTAATCGAGGGAATTCATTTATGTGCTCGGCCTTTTAAATATCTCTATCTGTAATCTTAAGAGGGAGATAAATTTTAGATGAGCACTCTCCCGAGTGAGTTCGGAGAGCACTCAACCTCCCTCTTTCAAAATTTAAGTGGTTGATGGATGAGTGCTTATATAAGTCGTCATCATATTATGTCTATAATATTGGTTCAATAGGTTCAATGCTAGAAATGATTCATATTAACAACAAATTCAAGAATTATCAATAACACCTCAAATCAAAGTAGACTATTGTTGTCCTAGAATAAATGTGCAACTAATTATTTAAAATCTAAAAAACAAAGTTACCAACTTAATGAGAACTCTACAGAGTTCTCGTTTTTTGTGGGGTCACATTTTTTACCTCGTTTTGAAAAATTCTGTTACCGGTAGCACCTCCCCTCCATTTTTAGGTTGTTTTTTGATATTTTAAATCTTCTTATCCATAATGTATCCACATTATTTTTTTAAATGCTTATTTTTTCAACTATTTTCTATTTTTTCTATTTTTTTTCACGGTGCTTTTAATCATTTTTCCATGCTTCTTTGAATGTTAAAAATGTTGTATACCATTTAATTTTTTAAAATTAATATTTTTCATATAATTGTGTCTCCTTAATTAATTTATGGTTCCATATTTTTTAAATATACTAGAAAATATCATTTTTAACACATTTTTTACCTTTACTTCAATACATAAAAAATGATTGTAGTTAAATAACAATATTTTTAAATATTTAGCCAAAAAAATTACATTTTAAAGCCATATATAATAAAAAAAGGTATACATTTTGGAACATGTCCATTTATACTAACATGTAAAATAAAACATTTTTATGGACATAATTTAAAAAAAAAAAAAGTGAATTTTGTTTTTAAATTAACATTTTTTCCATATTTGTATACATTTGAAGTAAAACAATGACAGCATTTAATGTCATTTTCCATAGTATAGTGATTCACATACAAATAAAACTAAAAATAAAATAATAAAAAGATTCATCATAAAACAACAATACATACACATTCATTCTTATTTTAAAATCTGAAAGTCAAAACATTACAGTTATAACTCATCAAAAAATTACAAAATTGAGCATCAATTTCAAGGGAATCTTAAAACTAATCAACAATATCATATATCCTAAATTCATCATTCTCAGCAGACACATAATCATCTTCTTGGACATCATTATGTGCTTCCATTGTGTCATTTTTCTCTTCCATTGGGTCTTTGATATCCACAAGTTCTCCAAAGTGATCTTTTCCAATCAATCCTCCTAATGGTACGTGAGGTTCCTTTGACATGTTTTCCACCTTTGATTCATAAAAAACTCCTTTCCTCAAAACAAATTCTTGCATTTCATCTGGAAGAGATAGAATAACATTAATTCTTTGTTGAATAAAACCACATTATAGTGGGTCACTTTCAATGGCTATGCAATTTCTTCCTTTCTGTAAGGAGCATGCTAGTGTTGTACTTAATCACCAAATAAATAATAAATAATTAAGTTAAATAATGTAAAAGGACATAAATTAAAAATAATAAAGATTGAAGTATTTTATAAATGTTGTATCATAAATCTTACCTGAACCTGAGAACAAATCCAAAACTCAATCTCCATTTGAAAATGTATCTATAAGATAATTAATTAGTGCTTGTGGATTTTGATAAATGTTAAAAATATCTCCTTTCAAACCATTTTCCTCCTATGTTATTTTTATGACTACAAAATTGTAAACCAATAAACTACTAGGCTTCCCTCCATCCTTTACATTTACAAGAATAGAATTATAAGAATCATATTTTGTCCAGTTTGCAAGATGTATACTCTCAATATCATGTGTAAATGGTTCTCTATTGGAGATTTGAATATTAAACGTGTGCCTATAACATAAATAAGTGCAAATTTAATTAACTTGTGAATTAATAAAATTAATTTCTAATCTAAATCGCTAAACATACACTTTCAATATCTTACCAAAAAAGTTGCATCCTTGTCTTTTCTTTTCCCTTGAAGCTTGATTGTGTTAATCCTTGTTGAGTGTCTGAATGAAAAACCAAAAATATCGAAAATGATGATGTTGTGACTTCCATAAATCCAATAACCACTTTATTGAAAAAGTGGTAAGTATAAGACTCACTATCATATCCAATGTTTTGTTTATTATGACCATGAGGGATATCCGTAATAACTAGGGAGTATTTTTTTTAGGAACAATATTTACAATTTTTTCACAATAACCTAATATCACTTTATATTGAATAGTGACAATCCCATTCCAAGTGTAGTGATCAAGGGTGTCATCAAATTCAACCTTTCGATCACATCTCTTTCTTTCTCTTTCAAACTTGGTTTTTTGAATAAAACGTTTGAAGGTTTCAGGTACTCCATCTGCAATCTTCTTTGGCATATTTAATTAAACAAACAAACATATAGTTATATATCTATAACTAATAAAATAGAAATAAATTAACCTACAAATGAATAATATGAATGTGATAAATCAACATACCTTTTTGAATGCAACAAAAAAAAAAATTAATAATGTTGTAGAGCTTGTATCTGGATAGTTGAGTTTAACATGATCCCAACTCTCTTCATTCAACATCTTAACCATTTCCTCTTGTACTGTCATATACACCTTGTGACTACATAAAATAAATAAATAATGTTATAATGATATATATAATAAAATACTTAGAACATTGATATGTTAAACTGAAAAAATTAATTTTATAATCATAACATAAATAAAAATAACTCAACAAACTTACTTTTTAAATTCATCACATTTTTCCATTGATAATTCACCCGACCTTATATGTGATAATATAGATATGAAAAGTTTATCATCCTTCACTCCTTGTATTGTTCTCCAAGGTTTTATAGTCATATCTTCTGGCATATTCTTGATTTTAGGACCTATCTTACTTGTGCTATATACTAAGGGTTTAGCCTTGTTAACTCTCCGATTTTTAATACCAATATTTTCCCATAGGTTGAAGATCTCATATATCAAATCCCATACTTGTCCAGTTCTAAATCCCAATTGAAAATAGTTATCCACAACTATGAATACAACACTTCCTTTGCAATTTTTTTTCTTTTTCATTTTCATCATCAATTGGGAAGCTTATTTCCATACAACATTGCTTCTGAAACTTTGCATCAACATTTAATCTCTCCCCACCACATATTTTAGAAAACTCATTATGGATTGATAATCAATTCAGATTGGTTCACCTTCAATCAAATTGTAACATCTCACTCTACTAAGAACACTTTTATTGACATATTCTTTGAGGAAACTTGTGTGCAAGTGATCCAGTTATGGTATATTATGATTTCATTTCAATTATGGGTTATATATGATGATAATGATGTATTGTGACTTATAACTATTTTGATGTATATGTATTGGCATATGCTATTGACGAGTTTTCCAGAGTGTGCAGGACACGTGGAAGGTAATGGATGTTGATGGCATCAATGGACTTCCTTGGAGTCCAGATTGAGTCAAGGAGTGGATCATATTTTGATTGAGTATTTCATTTTACACACATGTGACATATGATTGATTACAATATGATTTATGTATATGAATTATTGACATGGTTTTTGTTAGTGGATGTAGGATTGTCAATGCTTGCTAATTCGACTCACGTCAGGAAAAGAGGGGCCATGCACAGAAACAAGACATCGAGGGAGAGGTGTGGAAGCATCCCTGTCATAGCCTACTAGCACTCCCACCATGGACGAATGGTAGGTTAAAGATTACCTAGTTCAAGAGGTCCACAATGTCGTGAGGGCAGACTGAGACAGTCGCTCACGAAGATTCTAAGGGGTGTGCAATAAGGCAGAGTCCTTATTCCTTAGAAGCCCGTAGTCTCTCACAAGGTTGACCAAGTGGAGTGTTGACTCCAAGGGTCGAATAAAGTTCCAAAACTAGTCAAAGATGAGTGGAACCCTTGGAGCATGGAGGTTCCTCTTGAAGGGCACGTTATGTAATTAAAAACTTGAGTCAATAAATCTAAGTGGCATAAAAAACATCAAAATGATTAGACCTTGTTGGAATAAAATAATTAATTAAATAGTAAATTATTAANAAGGGACTAATTAAAAATATTAAATAAATTAAAAGAACTGAGATAAATCAAATTCTAAGAAAAAGTGAGTAAAATCTGAAGATTGGATAAAATGCACATGTGTGCATGAAATTAATAAATTGGATTTATAAAATACAGGAAATAATAACAAGAGAGAATAGGTGTACACATAGAATGGTATCTAGAGTCAAGATACCACTAGTCTAACTAGAAGAAGACTCCTAATCCAACTCTAACTAAGATCTAGTTAGGAGACACTCATTAAATGAAAATTTGGGGAACAAAGGGACACCTAAGAGCGAAAATAGGAACACATTGGAGATATGAGAGGGAAATTGACTTTTAAATAAAATAAAAGTGGTAATTGTTTGTGCAACTTGGGGAGAGTGTGCCGAGTGCGTGGGTGAATAATCCAAATTAAATTAATTAAAAATATAATTAATTGTGTATGAGGACATCTATCATTGGGGATTTTTCTATCAAACAAAAGAGGTAGAAGAGTGAAAGGTTCCCTTTTCTTTATACTGTTATGCTACCAAATTTTTTACTATTTTTTTCTTGTGAGAGTTGGAACTCCAAGCTTGTTACAAGAGTGAAATCTCTTCCTTGCGAGGAAAGCTTGGAAGCTATTGTGTTCTAGTTTTTTTATTTGGCCCCTTTTCTAATTGGGAGGATAAGGGGGAAAAAGAGTACCCCTAAAATTGGTTGGGAGGTACCGATAAAGTTCTTGGTTTGTAAATCGAAAGGAAGCTCGACATGGAAATTCTTGCCTTATGCGACTAAAATCTCTAAGAGATAGATATGGTTAAATGTGGGAACTTGTTCTTTTAATAATAAAATAGTTTGAATGTGATGTCAGCTTGAAGACTTCAATTATCACTATATATATAATT
>JASDQU010371884.1:91677-101832 GCA_032191745.1 Picea mariana | reverse complement strand
GTTCCTATGCTCATAGTTTCATTTAGTTTTTGTTTAATTCTTGTTAATAGCTTTGTTGTTTTCTTTCTAACTTTTTACCATACAACTGTCATGACTAGCAGATCCCAACTAGGCATGTAAGTGCTCACTTTTTTCTCACACAGTGACGAGAAGAGTACAAACACTAATAAACACTACATAATTGTATTCTTGGTGTAGTTTTCCGGTCGAAAGGGAAGGCATTCAAGTAATTGGGAAGACAATGGGATGTCTTTGAATATGGGTCAAGACATTGGCCAAATTTCCAATTTATGGATGGTGAGATGCATGACTTAGATAAAGCTCATTCTGAAAATCAATGCAAAGGTTCATTGAATAAATAGGCAGTGAGAGTTGCACTCATGCCTAATAAGTGGCAAAGTTACACTCATACATGATGGAATTGTATACTTAAATGCATTTTTTTGAATGCATTATGTGAGTGCATGTATATATGCTTTTGCATGGAAATAATTATACTAATGATTGAAATTTTGCTAACTCAAGAAGTTGAGAACATTTCAGGAATTGTTAAACATTGCAACAGGAAAGTTGCAAGTGAGGTAGTCACATGAATAGTGACTATAGAAAATTCTTTGTTCAGAAAACTGAAGAAGTGAACTTACTGTTGTTAATTATGAACATGCATATGTGTAGGATGATTCGTCATTATATTTTCTTAAATTGTTTGGTAATTGTAATTGAATTGCTAGGTGCAGGAAATTCTAAGAATCACTGCATAAGGTGACGTGCATGATGAATTATGATATACAAAAAATACTGACAATTTGTTCGTTGTATGCAATATAAATAGAATTTCATATTTGGGAAAAGTCGAATTCCTTATGAAATTAATTTGATTTATAAAATGGAATTTTTATAATGCTCTTTCATGATAATTGCATGTGTATGATGCAGATGAGATGATAATGATAAAAGTGGGAACTCCTCGAGCCACGGTACTCTGAGACTTCTTGTCTAGCCTATGATGGAGCCCTAGAAGGGAAGTTGAGAAACTGATGAAATGTTGGACAGTGAAGGTGCATACTACCTTGGGTTGTATAGGCATGTGGGGAAGAGAGACTGTTGGTTGGAGTGTTGTTGGGGTTTGATACCTTGGTCTAGACTATGTTGATATTGATTGTGGGTCGGGGTTATCTTGGGAAGCCATTGTCTTGATGGAGTCATATCCCATGCTTGCAAATAGTATGCTGCTGAGAGTTTATCAGTAGTGAGATATAAGGCTGGGTGGAATTTCATGGATCTATAGCCAGTTGCTTCTTCAATGAAGTATAATTGACGCATGTAATAAAGAACATTTAGATGAATTATTTCCTGAAGAAACTCTATGGAATAGAGAAATTGACTTCCAGTTGCAGTATGAGTATGAGAATTGGTGTTGGAAAGTAGAGCACTAGATGGATAACAAGCTTTCAACAGCTAAAGATTGGAAATTTTAGAGAATTGGAATGGTACATGGTATATAATGCATTGAGGATAGTGCATAAATAAGGGGAGGGGATTGTAATATCCCTAAGGTCGAACCCAATTGTAAATGTAAATACAAAGGTACTTAAGTTGGTGAGCTATTTTGATATAATTTTGGATGTACCTTTCATGGCATAATGCGCACAGGTACTGCACAGTAAAATGAGGATGTGTGAACATTCCAGGATATCGCGCAAAACATCTTAAGTGCGCTCAATGTTGAGGCCAGGGAGAATTTATGTATATGATATGTTTTATAGTCTGGTGAGCCAATTATTATAAGCTAGGATGCTTATGTTTTGATTAGGCCGGAGAGCCTAGATGTTAAAGGCCAGTGCATTGTTGGCAGCAAGTATATAATTATCATTTTTATAAGCTGCCTACACAGGGTCTATGAAATTTTATTACTCTTCATAAATGTTTCTCTAAATGACAGTTGTAAATCGTCACATTTTACCTATCATCTATGCATGCTTCATTTTCATGATTAAAAGCATGAAAACTTGCAATTATCGTTATCATCCTGTTTTAAAAAATATTTCATTGAAAGCATATCGTTTATTACAGAATTGCGATTCCTTGCTATGAGCATGTTCCTCTCATCATTTGTGACCCTTTCGATTCTAAGAGGGACTAAGAAACTTATGGTTGTTTGAACGAAAGGCCCCCATCAATTGATATTTGATTTTTGTATCGATTTTGGTTAGATGTTTGATCATATTTCTTTCATGAAACCTTTGGCTATTGATTTTGTGTAAACTCACCTATCTTTGCAATCAAACTTGGATGCACGCACTTTGTTTTCAAGTACTCTATGTACCCAATGCCAAGGTGGCATACAACATACAACATGCGATTACTCCTTAGCATGGTCTCGAGCTTCACGATTTTTCTCACACGCATTGTGATTAACACCTCTGCCCACCGTTTGAATTATCACAACATGCATTGATAAGGCTCGGGGCTATGGATCTGTGGTGTTTTTCCAAACTGTACCTGTGTATCCTGTGTTAATAACCCATCCATTCGGCATGGATCCAGTAGTAAGGGTCGAACCGAATGGCGTCTAGACCCTGCTTTCGTATGATAACGCTAGGGAGGATTTGGAAAGGAATGGTTGGCATTTGTTCATCGAAAAATTTCAAGGTTTTAACCTTCAGGTCACCCAAGAGTTTTCCTTAACCTTTGATGGATGTAGGGAAAATATCGGTGATGTGCAATTAGAAGTAACATAAGAGTTCTTAAGCCAAGCCACAAGATTTCCAGTAGTTGGGCAGAAATGGTTCAAGAATGCGAAAGTGGAGGAGGTCCCTTGGACGTTACTGTTTACCTCACGAAAAATAACCAGTTGTGATCGAGGTATGCCGATTTCATTTTTGAAACCTAGGTGGAATGATTTACTTGCTGTAGTGAAGAAATTCATCACTTGTGAGGGTCGATTCGGACTTGTTTTCCTATATCACCTACGTCTGCTTATGAGTTTTATTGGTTTTCCGTTGAATATGCCTTACTACCTGCTCAGAAGTCTGTATAAAATGGGTAAACGGTTTAGGAAACATAGGTCTGATTCGAGTTTATTTCATCATGGTCTGATTAAAATCATCCTTATGCGCAAGTTACAGTCACAAAAAAACTATTGGGATGCGTTCATTTCACGAAATGGTTTTGGCAACAATGAGGTGGGACAGGTAGATAAGCCGGTCATTGTGGAAACCCTTGTGAACCGTACGACCTCTTCTCCACCATTCCAAGCCTGTGATTTCCCCCCTAATAACGAACCCTCGAGATACCCTAATATCATTCAATAGGACAATCGACCGGGTTCACACCCAAAGGATAGCACTAAAACTGTTAAGAAACCTACAAGAAAGAAGCAAAAGGGCAATGTTGATGTCAATTTCAAGAACAAAAGGGATGGTCGTTTAATTTCTCGATGTGATTGAAATAAAATGAAACCCCGTGCAGACACAGTCAACACGATTGAAGTGAGAAAATATTCAGACTCAGAAATTGAAAAATTCCTGGATGAAGAGGACCCCGTGTCATTTGGGCTATACCCTGACCGACGCTATGACTATGTTAACAATCTGCCTCCTTGTCTAAAGGAAAACCTATAATTTCCTGGCATCCAAATCTATGATAAGACTACCATTCGCATGGAGGATTCTCCGACCCTTAATGTTGTTGGTGCTAATACAAATTCCTTACAGTCATAGTGTGATGAGTGACGTTCGTGGATCGACAGGTACTATACTGATGTTCCACTGCTACAGTCACAACTCAAGTCTTTAAGAGACCAAGTTGATATGTTGAAAAATGAAAACAATAGACTTGAATCCATTATCCAAGGGAAGGAGAAATGCTTGAAAACTACAGGTCGTGTCATTTTCAAAAATGTAGAGGCAACAACAACTATAGTAAATTCCAAAATTTCTTGACACGTTTTGATTCCATGATTTGAGGTATGATGTTTTTAATTTTTAGCATGATTGTGTCACTCTTAAGTTAGGATATTCGATTTGATTGAATAAACTATTTTTCTTATTAAGATTAGTTTGTTTTGTTTATTTAAGAAAATATGATTGCATTTGCTATTATAACTAGCTACAGAATTTTAAGATTTTGTAGCCAGTTAAGAAAATTTGAATTGTTTGATTTGATAATTGAAAACATATATGAGATCTTATCATTTTCATTTATTTTCAGGATGATTAAGGAGCCCATGATTTTCAAGAAGATATGAGGCACTTTTTGAGATCTCTCAGCTATATCAACTTTGTATTTTGAGTAAATAGATTAGACTGTTGTTAGTTTTTTTTGATATTTGGTGAATCAGGGTGGTTGCATCCCCCATATTTTTTGAAACAAATTTGATCTCAGGAACATAAACTGTTATGTTTCCTGAGACCTATATAAACTTATCATTTTGTAAACAATGGATCATCTCAGCCTGGGGCAAGAGTATGGGTGTTTTTATCATAGACTTGAATGGAATATGATGCACGTTACAACTTTAGCTTTTCTGT
This sequence comes from Picea mariana, assembly GCA_032191745.1. NCBI lineage: Eukaryota > Viridiplantae > Streptophyta > Pinopsida > Pinales > Pinaceae > Picea > Picea mariana. The sequence continues at coordinate 97,300 of JASDQU010371884.1, read as the reverse complement.
ATGATGTTTTCATTCAAGTTATGTTCATTTCAATTTGATAATAGATTATGATTTCTTTTGTCAACATAGTTTATTGCGAGTTGATATCATTCGATTTATATATGTTGTCCATATCTTTTGTTTCAGAACAAAACACACAGTGATCATCTACCCAATTTAAATTAGTAGATTTATCTCTAATTTATGTTGAATGTCTGCATGCAAGTGCTTACAGGAAAATTTATCTCATTGTAGGAATTTGCAAATCCTATGATTATTGTAACTGTATCTATTCAATGTTCTATTGTTATAATTCAATTTCCAGCATTATCGTTCCTCATTTATTAGGGGCAGTCCCAGGTTCTATAGCAGGTTTACTTCATCAGATAAAGGTGGTTGAATATTCAACAACAAAGAAACATTGGATACAGTAACAGGTTAGCCCGTTATTTGATTTCGCTGGTTTCCTGAATATAAAAGTTTTCTCTATATAAAACATTTTATGCTATCTATTATTTTCTGTTTAATTAAGAAGTGTAATGTGTGATGTCATGAATGTATACATTTAAGGAAAAAAAACCAAAAAATTAGATAGTGTTTTTACTTCCTTTATTATTATCGCTAAAAGTAATAAATCCACATTTGATTTTTACGAGTTTAGATTAAAACTTATGTTTTGTATATATTGTATATAGAATTATCATACATACAATATTTAATTTGTACATATATATCTACTTAGATGTACATATAGTTTTTAGTAGTTGTGATCTATTATATCATTGTTTTTCCTTTAGTTATTTTTTCACTTTCTTTAGGACTTAGATCAGCCAACGGAGCCGCTAAACCTATCAGAGTGAATTAATCTAAACATCTTGGGTTAATTAGACAACCCTAGACCAGATTCACTCCTCTAGTTGACGAGCGGTCAATTTTGCCCGTCAACAAATGTCGCTAGAAGGAGGGCCTGAAAACTATTAATGGCACGAGGAGGTCGTAAGACTCCTCCCCCACCTACCTGATCACATATAGTAACTAGAAGTCGTTTAGAAGATACCATTGTCCCTCAAACAACAACCACATCAAACAATGATCTACGGATCATAGTTGAACCAGAAACTCCAAATCCCCTAGGTGGTGACATACAAGAGATTGTTCATCAATCCCTCATAAGAACGCATAGTGCCTTAGCCCGTATCAGACAACCAAGTCGACCTTTGAACCAACCATTATACTTCTATGATATTAGAGAGTGACTTGAAGCTACTGACCTTACCTTAAACCCTATAGATCCAAATCATATTCTCACTCCTGCAGCAGGAGGGTCTGGTANCCCCCCTTCATCTCCTTCTTCTTTTGGAGAAGAATCCTCAGACGAAGGCAGTTCCTTATCTCAGCCTTCGACACCACCCACACCTATGGCCAATCCGAACAATCTCGCCAGACCCTGGCTCGACCAAGATGCAGTGGCCATACCTGGGCCCCAACATCCTTTACCTAAACACCCTGAGAAATGGCTCCCTAAATTTGACCCAGACTCCAAACAGATCGCTGAAGATCACATCAAAAAGTTTATGCTAGCCATTAGGCTTCGTAGTGTTGAGCACGAAGATGTAGTCTGTAGATTGTTTCCCTACACCTTTGAAAGCAATGCCTCTACCTGGTACTTTTCCCAACAACCCCACACCATCATGTCATGGGATAAATTTGAGTCATATTTTCTTGAGAAGTTCAGAGACGAAAAGTCTCTTGAAGTTCTAGTCATGGAGCTTTCTAGTTTAAAAATGAACCCCAAAGAAAAGAAAAAGACTTTAATCAAAGGTTCCTGACACTAAAGAACCGAATCCCCACGGATTAGATGCATGCCGAGAACCTTATTGTCGCATACTACACGAAAGCCTTGCATCAAAATGTAGCCATTTCGGTAAAGAGGTCCAAGAAAGACACATTGATAGAAGCCTTAGAAGAGGCCAGTCAGATCAAGAAAGATATTCTCAGCTTAAAAGACAATACCGGTAATGAGATAGAGACTAGTTCATCCTCCAAGAAGAAAATCGAAATCCTTCCTAGACCTCCCCAAAACAAAGCTCAACCAGAAAGTTCAGATCTAGAAAACTTACAGAAAGTCATTTAGAAGTTATCCAATCAAGTTATAGATTTGAAAAGGTCGGCTAAAGAAGCTTCTTCGAGCAAAGGACCTTACAAACCCCCTTTTAGGAATCCTTTTCCCACAAACCGATCTAACTCAAATTCTTAAGGCCTAAATCTAGAAAGCCTACAATTTTCTATTCAAACGATCCTAGAAGCATATGATAACTTGATTCCTCCCAAGATGCTTGAAGAAGTAGCTGAGCAAGAGACAGTAGAAGAAGATGAATCCTCTCCAAACATTTTTGGACATTTTTCAGATAGCATTTTTCAAGCTAATTTCGAAACAGTGCATCCTTACAATACCAGGAGCAAGACAACAAATAAGCCTTCTTCTGAAATTACGACGACTTTGCCTCTAAAACAGTCTAAATTGATTGAGACTAAACATAATTCAATAAACCCAAGTTTAGATTATTATTTGATTGAAGATCTAAAAAATCTTAGGGCTAACATTTCTTTTTATGAATTATTAAAATTCCCTTTTCTTTTGCAAAAGATGCTGCAAAATATTGCGGAGAACAACACAAATAGCAATCAGAACAACAAGAAAGGTGTTCAAAACAACCCCAAAGTTCCTCATAAGACCTCCACCAAAACTACATCCGAGCCTCATGATAAAAGAGATCTTCCCGTAAATAGTGTAACAAATGTAGATAAACCAGTTTCAGAGGTTGCGATTAAAAAACAACAAACTTCTACTGTTAGTACTCACAAAAATGTCCCTCCCTTTTTGTTGACTTTTGAAATTTTCAACAGGAATGTACATAACTGTATGGTAGATTCAGATGCGTCATCTAATGTAATTCCTTGGTCTGTCTGTCAAAAGATTGATGCCGAAGTTCAACCGTCCAGCTTGAAAATTATCCAGCTTGATCAAACTAGTGTTAAAGTGATAAGCGAATTAAAAAATGTGCTTATAAGATTGTCATCTAATCCTAAAGTCCATCAAGTGATTGATATCATTGTTGTAGATATCCCAGAAGTTTATGGTTTGTTTTTAAGTAGAGATTGGTTAGAACAATTATATGGCTATTTGGCAACGGATTGGTCTCACTTGTGGCTGCCCGAGAATGGAAATCCTAACATAATCAAGGTAAATCGTGAACTTTATCTAAAGTTCATGATAACTAATTTAAATGATCCCAATGAACCATTCACTCCTTCTGCCAATTCGCTTGAAATACAGGGGATGGACACCTTTTTCAGCAATTTGATGGCCAAAACTTCTACCATCACTGACCCGGAACAACATTCTGAAATTATGACATGCACATAGTCAACAACCTTCTCTCAGCAGTCGTATGCACCTGACGAAAATCAAATATGGTCTCTTTGTTTTGATGGGTCAAAATCTAAGGAAGGAGCTAATGCAGGGTGCATGCTCATTGATCTAGCAGGTAACAAGACTCTGATTTCTTGCTAGTTAGAATTCGAATGTACAAACAACACGGCCGAATATGAGGCACTCCTGCAAGGTCTTAGAAAAGCACTAGATTTGAACATTCAAAATTTGACTGTCTTTGGTGATTCGGAAATCGTGGTTAGACAGGTAAAAAATTCTATCCACTGTTTATCTCCGCACTTAAAAATCTATCAGACTGAGGTATGTAATTTAATGAACAAGTTTTCCGCATTTAACATAAATTCTATTCCTAGATTGAATAATTCTGAAGTTGATTTGTTAGCTAACATCGCTTCAAATTTTTTTCCTGCAGAAGGCCTATCTCCGAATGCATTTTCCATCGAACTGTTGTTCAGACCGTCCGTCCCAGACAACATCATGAATTGGAGAGTCTTCGATGACGATCAACAGATCATAAATTTTCTGCATATGGAAGAAACTTTCCAGGGAGTAGTGATCGACGAAGGTACCCGCGACGAAAATCTTCGCAACTTTACGGTAATACTAGATCCGAGATCCCCGAAATTCGCATCAGACATGGTAAAATCTATCTTGAGATCTGTGGTTAGATTAGAAATTTTTTATAATCTTCACCATAAGTTCAGAAAATCAGTGAATTGTAAAACAAATAGTTCCTCCTTGACACATGAAAAAGTAAATTTTGGAACCAAAGACAACCCACAGTGCATTAATTTAGGGTTGGGGTGTTCTGAGCAAGAAAAGGTAGAATTTATCAAGTTGTTTAAGGAATTCAAAGATTTTTTTGCCTGGACGTACGACGACCTGAAAACCTTTGATCCTAACATCATACAACACATTATTCCCATGAAACCCCAGACCCAACCTTTTCAACAAAAGTTAAGGAAAATGCACCCAAAACTCGAACCAACGGTCAAGAAGGAATTAAAAAAACTCCTGAACGCTAAAATAATATTCCCAGTAAGGGACACACAATGGGTCTCTAATCTTGTCCCTGTCAGAAAGAAGAGTGGCGAAATCTGACTATGTGTTGATTTCTGAAATCTTAGCCGAGCGTCTGATAAAGACAACTACCTTGTCCCTCCCATGGAACAGATCCTTCAACAGGTATCTGGTTCTGAAATATTATCCTTGTTGGATGGTTTTTCTGGGTATAACCAAGTCCTTATGTCTCCCTTAGACCAGCTCAAAACTACCTTCCGTACCCCATTGGGCACCTACACTTATAGAAAGATGCCCTTTGGACTCATAAACGCTGGTGCCACTTTTCAGAGAGCGATGGACATCACTTTCTGTGGCTTAATCAATCAATCTATAGTAGTTTACCTAGATGACATCACTGTCTTCTCAAAAAATAAAGAAGATCATCTAGCTCATTTAAGATCTGTTCTACAATGATGTCGTAAGTACAACATTTCTTTAAATCCTAAAAAATCTGTCTTCGCAGTAGAACAAGGTAAGATTCTCGGATTCATTATATCGAATGAAGGGATGATTATCAACCTTGAAAGAACCCAAGTCATTTCAAAACTACCCCCTCCCTCGTCAAAAAATTCCATGCAATCTTTCTTAGGTTAGATAAACTTTGTTAGGAGATTCGTCCCCAGCTTTTCAGAAATGGTGAGACCATTACAAAACTTAATAAAAAAGGATGTACAGTACCATTGGGGACCTATAGAAAGTCAGGATTTTGATTCATAAAAAGGGCCATAATAGACGCTCCTTCTCTAATGAGCCCTGATTTTTCGCAAGACTTCACCCTCTACACGTTTGCCTCTGACCGATCTTACGCTGCTGTCCTAACTCAAAAGAACGCTGAAAATAACGAAGTATCAATTGCCTTTATGAGCTCAGCCTTCAAGGGGGCAGAACTTAATTACCCATCAGTAGATTAGCAAGCTTATGCTGTTTTCAAAGCAGTAAAACACTTCTGATCTTATCTGTTGAAATCTAGAATGAAAATCATTGTCCCTTACCCGACTGTCAGAAATTTGTTAGTACAGAAAGAGCTAGGCGAAAAAAGGGCAAACTGGGTCACATCCTTACAAGAATATGACATAGAAATCACCCCAGCACAAATTGTAAGAGGCCAAGGTTTATGCAAGTTGGTCA
>JASDQU010371884.1:73122-84355 GCA_032191745.1 Picea mariana | reverse complement strand
AATATTGAAGATTTTAACTTTAACATCGTGGCTCTCTTTTTCTAAGATTGTCATCAGTTTTCGTCTCTTTAAAAATAACAGTTTTCTGAAACTGGAATGCATTATAATTATTTGGGATGCTCAGAAATCTTTTCGGTTGTTTTCGATTCGAAGTTTTTTCTGATTATTCTAATCTGAACTCGTTCATTTGGCATAGATAACTGCTTCTCCCAACATGTCGTCATTGTTGGCAGCAAGTATATAATTATCATTTTTATAAGCTGCCTACACAGGGTCTATGAAATTTTATTACTCTTCATAATCATTTCTCTAAATGACAGTCGTAAATCGTCGTATTTTACCTATCATCTATGCATGCTTCGTTTTCATGACTAAAATCATGAAAACTTGCAATTATCGTTATCATCCTGTTTAAAAAAATATTTCATTGAAAGCATATCGTTTATTACAGAATTGCAATTCCTTGCTATGAGCATGTTGCTCTCATTGTTTGTGACCCTTTCAATTCTAAGAGTGACTAAGAAACTTATGGTTGTTTGAACGAAAGACCCCCATCAATTGATATTTGATTTTTGTATCAATTTTGGTTAGATGTTTGATCATATTTCTTTCATGAAACCTTTGGCTATTCATTTTGTGTAAACTCACCTATCTTTGCAATCAAACTTGGATGCGTGCACTTTGTTTTCAAGTACTCTATGTACCCAATGGCAAGGTGGCATACGACGTATAGCATGACATTACTCCTTAGCATGGTCTCGGGCTTCACGATTTTTCTCACACGCATTGTGATTAACACCTCTACCCACCATTTGAATTATTACAACATGCATTGATAAGGCTCGGGGCTATGACTCTGTGGTGTTTTTCCAAACCCTACCTATGTATCCTGTGTTAATAACCCGTCCATTTGGTATCGCTCCAGTAGTAAGGGTTAAACCGAATGGCGTCCAGACCTTACATTCATATGATAACGCTAGGGAGGATTTGGAAAGGAATGGTTGGCATTTGTTCATCGAAATATTTCAAGGTTTTTAACCTTCAGGTCGCCCAAGAGTTTGCCTTAACCTTTGATGGCTGTAGGGAAAAGATCGGTGATGTGCAGTTAGAAGTAACAGAAGAGTTCTTAAGCCAAGCCACGGGATTGCCTGTAGTTGGGCAGAAATGGTTCAAGAATGCGAAAGTGGAGGAGGTCCCTTGGATGTTACTATTTACCTCATGAAAAATAACCAACTGTGATCGAGGTATGCCGATTTTGTTTTTGAAACCTAGGTGGCATGATTTACTTGCTGTAGTGAAGCAATTCATCACTTGTGAGGGTCGATTCGGACTTGTTTTACTATATCACCTATGCCTGCTTATGAGTTTTATTGGTTTTCCGTTGAATATGCCTTACTACCTGCTCATAAGTCTGTATAAAATGGGTAAACGGTTTAAGAAACAGAGGTCCGATTCAAGTTTATTTAATCATGGTCTGATTAAAATCATCCTTATGTGCCAGTTACGGTCACAAAATGATTTTTGGGATGGGTTCATTTCATGAAATGGTTTTGGCAACAATGAGTTGGGACAGGTAGATAAGTTGGTCATTGTGGAAACCCTTGTGAACCCTACGTCCTCTTCTCCACCGCTCCAAGCCTGTGATTTTTCACCTAATAATGAACCCTTGAGCTACCCTAATATCATTCAACAGGACAGTCGACCGGGTTCACACCCAAAGGATATCACTAAAATTGTTAAGAAACCTAGTCAACACGATTGAAGTGAGCGAAGACATAGTCAACACGATTGAAGTGAGCGAAGATTCAGACTCAAAAATTGAAAAATTCCTATCTGAAGAGGACCCCGTGTCATTCAGGCTATACCCTGACCGACCCTATGACTATGTTAACAATCTGTCTCCTTGTCTAAAGGACTACCCAAAATTTCCTGGCATCCAGCTCTGTGATAAGCCTACCATTCGCATGGAGGATTCGCCGACCCTTAATTTTGTTGGTGCTAATACAAATTCCTTACAGTCACAGTGTGATGAGTGTCGATCGTGGATCGACAGGTACTATACTGATGTTCCATTGCTACAGTCATGACTCAAGTCTTTAAGAGACCAAGTTGATATGTTGACAAATGAAAACAACATACTTGAATCCATTATCCAAGGGAAGGATAAATTCTTGAAAACTACAGGTCGTGTCATTTTCAAAAATGTAGAGGCAACAACAGCTATCGTAAATTCCAAAATTTCTTGACACGTTTTGATTCCATGATTTGAGGTATGATGTTTTTAATTTTTAGCATGATTGTGTCACTCTTAAGTTAGGATAGTCGATTTGATTGAATAAACTATTTTTCTTATTAAGATTAGTTTGTTTTGTTTATTTAAGAAAATATGATTGCATTTGCTATTATAACTAGCTACAGAATCGTAAGATTTTGTAGCCAGTTAAGAAAATTCGAATTGTTTGATTTGATAATTGAAAACATATCCGAGATCTTATTATTTTCATTTGTTTTCAGGATGATTAAGGAGCCCATGATTTTCAAGAAGATATGAGGCACTTTTTGAGATCTCCCAGCTATATCAACTTTGTATTTTGAGTAAATAGATTAGACTGTTGTTAGTTTTTTTTTTGATATTTGGTGAATCAGGGTGGTTGCATCCCCCATATTTTTTGTAACAAATTTGATCTCAGGAACATAAACTGTTATGTTTCCTGAGACCTATATAAAATTATCATTTTGTAAACAATGGATCATCTCAGCCTGGGGCAAGAGTATGGGCATTTTTATCACAGACTTGAATGGAATATGATGCACGTTACAACTTTAGCTTTTTTGTATGATGTTTTCATTCAAGTTATGTTCATTTCAATTTGATAATAGATTATGATTGATTTTGTCGACATAGTTTATTGCGAGTTGATATCATTCGATTTATATATTTTGTCCATATCTTGTGTTTCAGAACAAAACACACAGTGATCATCTACCCAATTTAAATTAGTAGATTTATCTCTAATTTATGTTGAATGTCTGCATGCAACTGCTTACAGGAAAATTTATCTCGTTGTAGCAATTTGCAAATCATATGATTACTGTAACTGTATCTAGTCAATGTTCTGTTGTTATAATTCAATCTCCAGCATTATCGTTCCTCATTTATTAGGGGCATTCCCAGGATCTGTAGCAGTTCTACTTCATCAGATAAAGGTGGCTGGATATTCAACAACGAATAGACATTGGATACAGTAACAGGTTAGCCTGTTATTTGATTTCGCTAGTTTCTTGAATATAGAAGTTTTCTCTATATAAAACATTTTCTGCTATCTATTATTTTTTGTTTAATTAAGAAGTTTAACGTGTGATGTCATGAATGTATACATTTAAGAAAACAAAACCAAAAAATTAGATAGTGTTTTTACTTCCTTTATTATTATCGCTAAAAGTAATCAATCCACATTTGATTTTTACGAGTTTAGATTAAAACTCGTGTTTTGCATAGATTGTATATAGAATTATCATACATACAATGTTTAATTTGTACATATATATCTACTTAGATGTAGATATAGTTTTCAGTAGTTGTGATCTATTAAATCATTGTTTTTCCTTTAGTTATTTTTTCACTTTCTTTAGGACTTAGATCGACCAACGGATCCGCTAAACCCGTCGGAGTGAATTAATCTAAATAGATTGGGTTAATTAGACAACCCCAGACCAGATTCACTCCTCTAGTTGACGAGCAGTCAGTTTCGCCCATCAACATGCGCCTATTTTTGTACATGTCTCATATTTAATATAAAATACATCGTTGCACGCAGACCAACCACGATAAAAGAGATGGGGGACTAAAATACACTACTTAGGGAAATGGAGGGGCTAAGTTAAGGAAAGGGGATAAGCTAGGGAACTTGAGCCAAAAAGGAATATTATATTAATATTTCTTAAAACATAAAGTATGGATAATTATTTTATCCTAAGTTCTAAAGTTGGGGACAAGTGGGCCAAAGTAGCTCCCAACATGACAAGTGTCAAGTTGGGGACATGCATACATATTGTTGGGACTTACCTCATTTGGGGGATTCCCCATCATTCTTACCATCAACTTTTGCATGATTCCATCGATCATTCAAGGAGGATCCAACCATGATGCCATGACCATTTTTCACTCACGCAGTCAGTTATCCTCCATACTTTCTGTCACTATATTGAGATTGTATCCATGGCCACATAGTTTGGTGTAACTAGTTAGCCGGGGATCGGGACTAAAGAAGCGTGTTGTCAAGCCCATGGGATATTGAAGAGGCGGGTTGTCAGGCCCGTGAGAAATTTCTCTCTGGGTGAGAGAATTGATGGGAATTGATTTCCTGAGGGTGTTAAACTACAACTACAGGTATCTAAGACTTCCTGTCCATCCTATTGGTGAATCCCTAAAAGGGAAGTGGGGCAGCCGAGGGACTGTTGAGCAGAGAAGGGGCACACTTCCTTGGGTGGGATAGGCATGTGGGAAATGAGGGACTAAAGGCTGTTAGTTGAGTAAGCACCTAAGATGGAGTCTTTCTTGTTGTCCATGAGCCTTTAGCTTGCTTAGGAATCCCTTTGCCCGGGTGGAGTTTAGTCCCAACTCGAGGGTGACTCACTATTGAGAGTGATGAACAATGTGGTCTAAGGATGGGAGGTTCATGGATGGTTTGCACGCAGTTGGTGAAATTATTACCAAGATAAGTGCAATTTGTGTGATAAAATTACATGATGCAGTATTATTTACTTGTTTAGTTTTATGGGTTTATCTTATGCATGGTTATGATTGTCTGTATATTTGTGGGTATTTCTTGTATATGTTGCATGTGTATGTTTATGGTAATTTCAGTGTGAATCTGTGATTTATAGATGTATTTGTATGCCTATGTTTTATATATAATGCTTCCACAATAGTTCTCTATGTGTATATAATTTAATTGCATGCAGTTAGAATTTTTTTTGTGGTATAACTCAGTTGTATGCTGGGAAATGTCACAGTATGTTCCACAGTGAGAGAACAATAAGAGTTCTTTGGCGTAGCGTGCCCGACATGGATGGCCAGGGACGTTACATGGGTAATCGAAAGTTCCCATCAATGACAGACACAAACCAACACCTAAGTCGACAGTGTCGGGATGCAGATTATCAATCATCGGGACCATGGAAGTCCCCGATGAAGGTTCAGGATGAGAGAATGAAAACTGGTCAATTGTCACATTCTGACCCTCATGCAAAAAACACAAGAGTTGAAAAATTGTAGAAAACACTACATGCATTGTATAAGTCCAACTCCTTCCTAACAAAAGGTTGTAGTCAAGAGGTGCATCAACCAATTCAACTTCGACACACACGATTTTTCCTCCCAACTGCATGGGGAAAGAAGGAATGATTCCATGTGGTCTGAACGACCGACCGTTGAATGCCGTAAGAAATGTAGGTGAAGGAGAGAAACTGGGTTGGCCAATGGCCTTCCAACATGCCAACGATATCACGCAAGTCGAGGCACCCTCGTGAACCACTGTATGTAAGATGTTTCGAGTAAAATATTTTGTGGTATAATCCACTACTATCTGAAATGCAATGTGGTAAGGAAGACGAGGTTTCAATTCAGTTGGATCAAGAATGATCACTCCTAGATTACAAGTCTCTGCCGATCCCAAGGAAGATAACATATATTTTTTCTACGAAGGGAAACTCTAGAGGACTTCCAAAGCAGCCATCGTGTAACAGGTTTGTGCCAAATATTCCACAATGGAGTAATTCTGGGTAGCCCTCACGTTTGGATTATGAGAAGCCTTTTTAAACACACATTTTGGGATGCAAGTCATCGTTTCTCCTACCATATTTTGAATCTGGAGAGGAGTCGATGGGTTTGTGGCTTCTTTTCCCTTTTCGGCAGAGTCTGGCATTTTGTAATCTTGGTCCCTGGTCGATATATGAGCCTCAAGTTTCATCATGTAAACATTCACGACCGAGTTATTATTGGTGGTCGTTGGGCGTCCCTGACTGCCCCTTCCATGCTCGAGGATGCTGAAGCTTGAGCTATGTTTTTCCCATGTGTAAATGGGTTCGTCATAACAATAGGTTGTTGCTGCACCAATAGCTTCTGAGATTTTGCAAGTCAAGGGAATAGATGAGTCAGCTGGTCCTCCGTGCAAAGGTTACACCGATACTTAGAATTTCTCTTCTCTCTTTTTCCCCCGCCAACATTATTAGTAGTAATTTTTTCCCCTTTACCATTTTTATTCCGTTGTTTCTTATTTCCCTCCGGTTTCTCATTGGCCTTAGGGTTCGTCAACTACAAATTGTGTATGTCCAACATTTGGGTAGGTGGAACAACCGAACTCGAGGTCTGGATGGCCACAACCTATTGTATCAACAATTGTTGCAATTGATTTGACAACTAATCAGTGGAATTTCCTTTTGTTGATCCCACAATACCATCAGCATGGGGTCCAGACTTTTGTTTAGCCTTGTTGAGGATAGACCGTGACGCATATGGAAAAATCTCATAGAGCATGCTAGACTGAGATTAGATCAGTTCAATTTGTTGCGCTCTCATTATCGCCTCCTCCTCTGAAAATACTCAAGAAGTAGCTACGTCTTTGGAGATTCAAGGCACCAAAGACTTTAGGAACCACTCAAGCAAGAAATTTGGAGGGAACTGGACCTTAATAAATCTCTTTCGACACCGCCATTCTCGGATATGATTGAAGATATGGTTGGCATTATTTTTCTCAAATTTGGCCAGGAACTCAGTTTTGACATCGTATCTCATGAGTAACTGGAAATGGTTCAAGAATACCATCACCAAGTCGTAAAATTAAGAATACCTCAAGCGGTCGGGCTCAATATACCATTTCCTGAAACCCCTGATAAGAGTGCATTGAAAAAGGCACAACTGGACATAGTCATCTCACAGTGAGTTTGATGAGAACCATAAGTGAAAGGTTGTCACGTGACCACCTCGATCTTTGCTAGGCTTGCCTTCAAATTTTGGAATATCTTAGAGAGACTTAGTCGACATGGTGGGCCAACGTGGATCATGACAAATTGGGTTGTTGAGTAATCTTGACAAGTTTGGAAGATGTAGCGTTTCCATAAATGGTAGTTTAGGTTGAGTACTATGTACATAAAAAGAGGGTCTTAGAGTTTGAATGGCACCAAGTTGCCAGAAAAAGTTGGACTGTTGGCCAAGGTTTTGGTAGAAACCATGGCCTTGAATAGCACATGTAAACTGTGTCTGTTGGGGTATCATCAAATGACTCCTATAATTGGACGACATAACTTGCATGGGGATCTCTCCTTGCGTTGTGTTCCAAGGATTTTTGAAGGGGATGCCCCTAGCCGATCTGATGGGCATAGGTACGAAGCCCTGCATGGGGTTCCATTGAGAATGGAAGGGGTTGCCCCTGACTTGCATCCCTTGCAAGGGAATAGATCCCTTCCAAGGATTCCAAAGCCCCTGAGAGGATAAAACTCATGTTGTCACTCCCTGTGAAGGAATAGTACCCTGCACAGGGTTCTGTTGTCCAAAACCGAATTTTTCCCCAGCAAAGACAATAGCCAAACAAAAATATTTGTTTCCAAATGCGTCAAACAAAGAGAATGGCATAGATCCCACTAATTTTGTGTAAGACGAAGGTCTTAAAATTCCTTCTCCAAAAAAGTTGTAATTAGCATTCAAAATGATTGGTTGTTGGAAAACACCACTGAGCAAGGGGGATAGGGGAGGTATGTGACCCCCACCATAAGGGATAACATTAAAGGGGACTGAATTTCCCCAATTGACCCTTGCATGAGAGGATTTGAGCTTCCTGCCCCCAGACCCATGGTCTGTAAGGTGGATTAGGTAAGAACCGAGTTCAAATCAAAGCCAGGAATCCCATTTGAGAATGGAGGTCCCATCACACAATGAGTAAATGGAGCAGTGTTCATCATCGATGATGGTATCAAACCACTGCCTGAAGTAGAGGGGGTCGAGACCACTTTGGTCTGGACTAGAAAATGTGGGAGAGGAGGAAAGATTCCCCCTGCAGTAGTAGCCGAAATGGGAGTATGAGGACTTCTGGAAGAAGTAGCAACATTTTCTTCCATTACTTCTTGTAAGACTAGATGGTGCTCAGAGGGTGTCACCTCAGGAGGGACGATTTGGATCAAGATCAACACTGACAAGTCAATGATCGGAGGGTTGGCTAGCCTGAGAGATTTCGCCTCAAGGTAAGAAACAATAAGTTCCTATAGAGTCGAATAGTCTCCTTGTAGAGCAAGCTCAAGCACAGTTTCCTGCGGCCCGGTTGCTTCGAGCGACCCTTGCTTTTCAAGTCTTCACTGTAATGGAGGCGAAGGTGGCTCCAATGTAACCAACAACATGAATTGAAGCCTTTGCGACCATTGGAGCTGTTGATATTCCTCCTTTTGAATTGATCAAATGACACAGTAAGGCTTAACTAGCGTTTAAACACCAAGCACACACTAAAATTTCCTGAAAGACAAATCAAGCAGTCAACTATCTAGTAGGAAGGACAGTTACTCTAATCAACACTAGAGAAACTAACTAGTGTAATTACAACTCGAACATGGAAGCACCCTCGGGCTATACTATCTGAAGCATGATTTGACGTCTTCCCCAGGTATTTCAGTATACCTTTGCAGTCACCCATGTAAGTCCCTAGAATATGGGAAACTAAGATTCCAACTCACAGTCAGTCACCAGGTGGGTAAAATCGACAGTCAGGCGGATCTCAATGAGCAGGATAACAAGTCCAAAACCTATCAAGGGTATCGAGAGAAAATAGTCCAGAGGACAACAAAGGAACTCTAACAGATTCGAGGTCGACGAAGCTCCAAAGGAAAATGCAGCTGGTAGTATTCCCAAGATATATCCTCAATATGCATTCCCCACTACGTTCAGTCCAGATTTGGAGGGGTTATCTCCGCTGCCTTTCCTCACGTGACCTTATGTTTATCCCTTGTGTTAGAGGGGGTTCCCACATAACTTTTATGACACTGGACTTAAACACTCCCTAACTCAGACTCCAATGTTTTTTTTTACGGCCTTGAAGAGTTTCCTCTCCAACCTAATTCAAGGCACTAATCCTAAACTAGTTGGTTGACCCCACAAACATAAAAATAAGAGATGAAAAGGAGAATAAAATTAAATCACTTGAAAGCAAAATTACTTCTAATCCAAAATAAAAAGTTTTATAACTAACTCTTTGTAACCAACTTTTCTTTAACTAACACTTTTAATATCTTGTAAAGAAAACCTAAAATGTACTTTCACTTGACTACAAGCTACTTATGATTCAATAAATCAAGAAAGAAATTGAAAAATAGATTCTTTTTCCTTTTGCAAATAACTAACTCTAACCACTTTACCAAACTAAAAAGATTTATTTTTATTTTTAAATTACCTTCAAGAGAAAAACTAAAATAAATCTTTTTATTTTTTCAAAGCAAGTAAAAAAGGATAAAAAGACTGAAACAAGAATGGATTTTTTTTTTAGCCCACTACAGATTGTAGGGAATCTATCAAGAAACCAAGAAGGTAGATTTACAATTCAACAACTTGTTTAAAACCCTTTTTAAAAGTAAACACAAGAAAATCAAGAAAACAAGTAATCTGAACTCTTAAACCCAGGCTATGGCTATAAACAGAGATTCTGGACTGATCCAAGAAAACCATGAGAAGTGTAAACTTTAATCAAGAAAGAGGAAAACTCCCTCTTTTTTCAAAACTTTTCTTGAAACAGAGATGTGGGTTGTTGCATCAACATACTGCATATGTACGTGGGTTGTTTACTAAGCAGAGTGCATATGTGTGCAGGCTGACTCAAGATAGGGCACATACACCTCTGTATCTTTGAAAAAATGAAAAGATCAGACAATATTACAGGGCAGGGACAATTGGTATTGCACCTAAAGGTGACCCGAATCCCTTGACAAACTTAGAAAAATCGAAAGAAAATTGAAAGGCAGACAAACCAATCAAACAACCCCAAATCCCCTAAAAATCCCTAGAGGCTTCCCCAATATGGTCATTAGTTCTGCGAGTGGGAAAACCCACCCTTTAGCTACACCAGGGTTCAAAATGTAGGCAGGGTGAATAAACGTCTAAAATCTAACTAATTCTCTATACTATGCCAAACATACAAAAACTAATATAAAGAAAGAAAACAAAGAAGAGATCGGGTAACTATACCTCTGATCCCACGTCTAGTGATGATCTCCTTGCGCTGGGAAGTTCCATTGAATGCACGTCTCCTCTTAGGGAAAACCTGCATCCAAAGATAGGCAAACAAATAAATACAAGCATGCTATTCCATATATAAGTTAGGGTTATATGTTATAATTTCATGTATAAATCAATAAAAGTACTCAAGACACCATCATTTGGGACAAGAAAATGTGATTCTTTTATTCATAATACAAATATTATACCTTTACAATATAATTTGTCCACCATTCCACGAACCTGGTTTGGGATCCTCTTTACCATGCTCCAAGTGCACCTTGTATGAACTTCTTCTCTCAATTTTCTGATCTCTTCTATAGAAGGGAATGGGTTAAATGGAGGAAGAAGTGGATGATGAGGGAATGCTGAGGAAATTTCTCACAAAAGGAAGCAATATCTAGGGCAAGGAGGGGAAGTGAAATCGAGCAGAGTTTCACTATTCTTATGTTTAGATGTGAAATGATACTCCAACACCTCCTTTTATATGACAAAAGGATGGTTATTTAGTTGGGTGACGGGCTATAGCATGTGGATTAGTTGGGAAAATTCCAATAGCCCGTGGATTCCTTCGGTTGGGTGACGGGCTATAGCATGTGGATTCCTTGCAACTTTTATTTTTTGTAACTTTTGCAAGTATACGCGAGATGTAATGGTTCGACATGCATATATATCTGAGCTATAATGGTGCATCTAGTGTATGTATGTGGGAAATAATGGTGCAGGGTGCATACATCTTCTAAAAATGGTTTTTTAAGAAGAGCTACTCAACAGTGCCTTGAAAAAATATTCAAGTAAGAGAGCTAAGGCCATGTATGCATGAATAGGGAAATTTAGGGCTATAATAATTTGATCCTTACTTGATGATATCCCGACATTGGATCAATCTTTGAGAATATCCTTGCATCCTGTAACTGATCAAAGAGATCATCAATCCTTGGCAAAGGATACTTGTTCTTTATAGTTACTTTGTTCAATTGT